>BGNK01006362.1:983-27644 GCA_003297005.1 Symbiodinium sp. clade A Y106
GGGATACCATGGGGTGGGGGGGGGAGGGGGGGGCCTAGCAGCGCTGCACCATATATACCCGAACCCTGTCCCTACTGCAATGGTCATCAGCCACTGGAACACACCAGCAAAGGAAGCCACAACGCCGAATCTCTAACTGCCCTAGCCCTAACTCAGAAGTCTATAACATAGGAGTTTAGGGTTTAGGGTTTGGGGCTTAGGGTTTAACTAGGGGCCTTACTAACTGGAATCGCTTGTGGGGTTGTGGGGTATGACATGGTAGAACTAGAATCAATATAGGGGCCTTACTAATTCGAATCGCGTGTGGGGTTTTGGGGCTTGGCGGAGCAGAACTAGAATGAGGAACACCGAAGCCCGCACCCGACTTAATGGATCAGGGGACTGAGTAACTTGAAGGATTCTTTAAACAGGTTCCTTACAGAGGACTTTCGGGGCTTAAGGCTTTGGGAAGTAGGGCTAAAAGTAAGGTCGCTAGACGTATATTATGCCGAGATTATAAGATATAACGCTGATGAAGGTGCGTGAGATCCCCTGATCCTCCACGTAGACTTCGAAGTGTACCCAAACCCTCTGACATGAGGTCAGTTCTGGAAGCCATGGAGCATTGTGAGAAAGGTCCGCGTGAATGTCCCAAAGTAGAGAAAAACCTCTTCTCCTGGGTTTGTCGGGGTTTAGGGTTTGGGATTTAGTAGGGTATTTGCGAGCTCATGGAAAAGCGAAAATCGAAGAGTGCAAATGGCCGGGTTGCTTTGTAGGGCACAGGGTTTCTTGCCACTCCTCTAAGACAATTCTCATGAACACTTGATGATCTCGAAGGTTGAAGGTCAAGGGCAAGACTTTCGGCTTCCGGCTATGGCCCCAAACCCTCAACACATACGAAGCAAAGAGCAGGGTTTAGGGTTGACGCTTTGAGCACATTTGATAGCCATAACCTGGAACTCCCGAAGCCAGCCTTGCAAAACACCACGAAAGTGGCCTAGCCGTAAATGCGCTAAGCACCAAAAGCCCTGCAAGCCCTCTCCCCCGAAAGAAAGCAAACCCTAAACCCTAAACCTAAACCCTAAACCCTAAACCTAAACCCTAAACCTAAACCTAAACCCTAAACTTTAAACCCTAAACCTAAACCCTAAACCCTAAACCTAAACCTGTCGAGCATCGGTACTGGAGATTCTGGGTCTCATCGGTGATGAAATCTCGGCAGAGCGTGCTGGCCACCATGCCAAAAACACACCTCAGCCAGCCGCAGCAGCAGAATCATCGTGGCACTAGTTCGACGGCGGCAGTGGCGAAGAGAGGGAAGAGTAGTCAAATCGCAGCAGTAGTGGCAGCAGCGGTGGCACTAGCAGTAGCAGTAGCAGTGTAGCAGGGGCAGGAGCATCCGCAGCCGCAGTCAGGAGCATGCTATACTGTGAGTGCTAAGTGACGGTGGTCATTGTCATGGTTGTGGTGGTAGTAGAAAGCAGTAACAGGTGGTGAGTCGGGCTGCACTGACAAAGCTGCCTAAGTAGCAGAGTTGACACTCAGACTGAGAACTACACGTCAACAGAGTGAAGAGATTGAGGGCTTCGATCTCCGATTAATTTCAGGCTTTGAGGTTCAGGGTTCAGGGTTTTACAGTGTAAGGAGCCCGGCCATCGAGCTACCCAGCCCTGAATCATTCAGGCCGTCGCCGGGGAAACTGCGGGACGCATTAGACTGGGGTTTTGGGGCCCATCATACTATACCTATAATAAGCCCAAAATGGGATAGGTAAATATAAAGGCCCCGATATTAAATACAAACATACGCGCCGATAGATCTGTACAGGTTGCTGCAACAGTTGCTACAAGGGTTACCGTAGGCGTTACTGTACCGGGGTAAGGGTTGCTATAAGGGAAGGGGCAAGATACGGGGCACTATAGGGGCTACCATAAGTGGTTACCACCAGGGGTACTTTTTAAAGGGGTGCTATAAGGATCTCTGTACGGGGTACTTGGAGGCCCAGGGGACTTAGCAAGTAGGTTATAAGTAGACTTGTAACTACACTAGATGGAGCTACCCCAATTATATCCCTACTTATAACCGACTTACTAAGTCCCCTGGGCCTCCAAGTAAGGGGTACGACAAGGTGAGTTGCTGGAAGAAAGTCAGCAGGCAGAAGCTCCAAAACAGCATCGTAGCACTTGAGGCCAAACACCTGCAACAAAAGCTTTGGTTTAAATGTGGCTTGGGATTTTGGGAGTAGGGTTTAAGGTTTTCTTTTCATGCCCCCTTTTCCGTCAGCATGAACCAGGGATTAAGGTTTAGGGATTAGGGTTTGGGGGTTGTATGCTGCAAGCAGCGTAGGTCTAAGCACAAGGCCTTCCACTGCATTAGCTGTCACGGCGGAACACATGCTCCAGAATTGCAATGCTGGGAGCCTTCTACAACCAAGAGGGTGGTCTAGTGTTTGGGTCTTTGGGGTTTAAAGTTTAGGGTATCGCATCTGTCCTGCATCGATTCGCAAAATTTGTGTTACAGCTGGCAACCTTGACTATCGCTCTCCGGGCTAAGACTTTAGCCCTCACTCATACCTGGTGGCCTGGTCAGGATCTGCAAGGAATTGAGCACCTTGGCTTTGTGATAGCCCGCTGACTTTCTTGATCCGAATAGACATTTTGGAAAATGAGGGACCCCCCAAATGTAAGGGACCTCTAGGGAAAGAAAGCTCCTGCCCGCTGAGCCTGGCATGTGAGACAGTGAGATACAACATGGCATATTGACGTATCGGGAAAACACCGCAGGGTCACGCACATCATCCAAGCGACGCTGTTCATCGTCACCATCCGCACCGCCCTCGCGAGCTTGCCGAGGCGAAGGAGCCGAAAGAGAACCGGGTTGACATTCACATCCTCCTCAGACGCAGTGGGGCTGCCGGGGTTTCAGGGTTTTGGCGGGACACAACAGAGACCACTGGCAATTCACATGAACATTCTCTGCGGCGAGGTGAGTAAAGGCTGGGTGGCTCAAGCATTGGCAAGGCCCTGCCCATGCTGTAATTTCTCCTGGGGGCACACTTACTGCATCCCAAAACCAGGAATCTGACTGCTTTACAGGCAGACCGAAAAAAGCTGAGCAGTTGCATCTGAGAATTTCAGCGTCTTCTGCACGGCACCTTGTAGGCTCCAAGCGGCAAGCAGTGTTGGGGACGAGTACACAACGACCACTTCGACGATAGAGATGACGGTCACAGCCACGTCGAGGTAGTTCATTGTGACCTTTCCGTGTGGCATGGCACGCGCCCGGCTTGCTGTATCACTCTTTCCCGCAATGAGAACACATCTACAGCAACTGCCTGCCATGACGTCCTCATGCCAAAACAGACCTAAGAGCTGGCCGGGGCACCGTCCAGAAAGCACAGCGAAGAACAGCTATTCGAACGATAACATCCAGCGCAAAGATCACAGTGAAGAGCGGGCTCCAGGTCGGGGTGTCCAAGTATGCGGAGTTCCACGGCTGTCGTTTGAGGTCTTCGGCAGGACAGGCGCATTGGCAACAGGGGGTGATAGAACGTCATGGCTACTGGTACNTCAAGAAATGCATAATGCAGGGGCCATGAGAATAATGCTTTTTCTTTGGGGGGCGAGGGGGGGGGGGTATATTATACGATAACTCTAAGAAGGAACCCCCAAGATAGTATTGGTGATTATTTAGGCTCCTATAGTACTCGGGAACTGGACTCACTGGCTCCAATGGCACTGAACCGGATCTTATGATGCCAGTCCCGAAGCTAGAGATGTGCGATCGATTCGAGAGGCCGCTTCAGGGTTTAGGTGAGTTGACGTGTTGGTCCTGACAGGCAACATCGAAACAACTTGCACCAGCACTCTCGCACCTAAACCGCAAACCTAAACCGCAGCAATCGCCCTCTTTGCCCGATGCAACAAAGAAGCAGATCTCCGACCGGGAAAAGATCCTCGAGCAGGTGGTGGCCACTCTAGGAAGGGCAATGTCTATAAGTCACTACTTGTAGAAGGTCTACTATAAAAGCCATGACAAGGGGAACTATAAGGAGTGTCAGAAGGGTTCCAAAAGTGTCACAATAACGGATGTTGTAAGGCTTCTGACATGATTACTTCAAATGGTACTACAAGAGTTCCTCAAGCATTCCCCAGGATATGGATTTGCTCACAGATAATCTTCTTGCAGGGAGGAGTAATCTTCCAAAAACAGCAAACATACGAACAACTTCGTTGATGACTTGGAGTCTATTTGTCATTGATCTGAAAAGTTTTGTGGTTCAGACCAGCGACTTCACCAGTAGAGCCCGAAAGTTCAGCACCCGTTTCGGAAAACCAAAGGTCCGTGGTGTCTCGTTGAGGTGTTGGGGTGCTGAGGGTGTGTTCCGGGGTCCTGGACCTTCATCAAAACACCGAGATCGGAAATCCAGGCACGTCTAGTAGTCTAGTGTGGGACCTTCATTCGGCCATATCAAACTCACATTTCCATGTCTGGCAAGCATTCAGCAACAAGCAGAAACACAGAAAACACCGAAAATTGAGCACACTCGGAAAGGAAATCCCCGGCAAGGTCAAAAATCATGACAGCAACACACACAGACAAAACAAACACAGAACATCAAGAACCTCACCGCTAAGAACCAGCAATAAACGCAATACAACGACGTCTAAAGTACGCTCCCAAAGCATCCCAAAGCTTCCTAGAGCCTACTCAGAATAACCAGTCTTGTGGCCGAAAAAGAATAGAAAATTGAGATAACTCCAAACTACTTCCAACACATTGGAGACCATAAAAAACACCAACAATTCCAACACAGTCAAAACGATCGAACAACACCACGGTACAAATGCAGCGAGTTCAAACAATCCGAAAAAATGCCAAGACACGAAACAAACACACAAACAATCGCACACAGCTTCTAAAACAGTCAAATACTGTCCCAAACAAGACACCATATCAACAACATCAACAGCACTCTAAAACAGTCAAATACTGTTTCAAACAAAACACCATATCAACAACATCAGCAACATCGAAAAACACGTCAAACGAGTCAAAGCCAAACAGCAACCTGCCAGAATCACCTACTAAATCAACCAGCGTCGATGAAGCTGGGAAGGCAGAAATTCCAACACCTGATTGAGAACATGTCTGCACCACGACTTCCTTCCAGAACGGAGTTTTCTTGTTTCCTGTGGGCAATGAAGTTCTGCCCGGGGCGGGAGTTTCAAGCAGTTGATGCAAATTTCGTTGTCATGGGAATCTCGAGTTGATGACTTCCCTAAACCCTAAACCCACTTGTCAGACGTTCATGAAGGGGAAACATGTCATGCTTGTCATGTAGAAGTCAGTCCGACGGTGTCTGCTGGAAGGTTTAGGCCTTTGGGAAGGCCTGTCGCATCAACCAACAGCATCAGGCAGCGACATTTGAGGAAATTGAAACGAATGAAATGAGGGCATGAAACCGAATGGTTTCGAATGATTTCGCATGGTGTCAGCTGACCGTCCAACAGCTATCCCTCCAAGATAGGACACTACAGCCAAAGAAGACATAGAGGTTGCGATGCAGGGTACGATGGGGACGTTCGTTTGGGTGCTTGATACGATACACACGCGTGCCGGGATCCAATTCACGGAGGCTTGCTTTGGTCGTGGAGAAAATCTTCTCCTGCAATTACTTTGAGGGCGAACTACACTTACTACACGGGTTGCAAGGATACTATACGATACATGTGGAGTACGATCAGGGTTACCAGAAGGGGGATCATAATGGCTTCTAGTCGGGTGTCTGGCCGCTGAAAGTTCTGCTTCCACGCAAAACCTTTCAGCCGGAAGCCGTGACCCCCAAAACTGTAAAACCCCCCCCCCCTAAACCCCAAATCCATATTTCGTAAACCTCCCGAGCAATTTCGTGTTTGAAAGGCATCTTCCAGACACGCTGTCCTGTCGACTGCGCCAGTCATTGGTACTCATGAAAGTCTCTTTGTAAAATCCCAAGTCCTCAGACATGGCTTTCTGTCTGGTGCTTAGTAGGGAACGGGGGAATGGATCCCAATAGTAGTCCCTATATAATCCCCAATAATAGTCTCCAGAATCCATTCCCCCATTCCCTAAGAACCAGACAGGCTTTGGCACCAACGTTGCAAAGTTTGGGAGAGTCATGATGGGCTTTTGAAGTATTATAGGAGCCTTAATAATTAGAATTAGAATAGGGTTTTGGGGCCCATTGTGCTGTACTTATTATTTAATAAGGAACCCCCAAAATAGTATTGGTAATTATTAAGGTCCCTATAGTAGGTTGGTGTTTGAGTTTCAGAACCAGCTGGAGCACTGGGACTAGGCTGGTCCGCAGCACTGCTTCCGACGTTACCGTCGCGCGCTGCCTGCAACCATTGTCTTCCCCAAAGGGTCCAAGTAACTATATAGTATATACTTTAGGGCTTTAGGGTACTAAGTACCTATAATGGTACTTGGACCCTTGGGTTCGAATCTGTGCCTACCAATAACAAACATTCCTGCGCAACAGTTTCTTCTCGGTTCCATCCCTTCGTCTAGCAGGACTGCCGGCAACCCGGCTTCACTCGCTGTGTAACCCTGCTTACAGGAACTACGGTTGATGGACAAAATCCTGCATGACCCATAATAAGGAATATACCATAATTCCCATAGTTTAGGGTCCGTAGGGTCATGCAGGATTTTGTCCATCAGCCGTATGTCTGCTCCGCTGTGTGGGCCACCGCTGCTGTTGGCCTTTTTGGTTTCCCTGGCGCCTCAAATCCACAGCAAGCATGAAGTTCAAATCCAGAAGGTAACAACCCGAAGGCTTAAATCTTATCTGCGTCCAAACCTAAGGACACACTATCCCCAAAGCTTGAGCCCCTGGACCCTAGGCCTCTGAAACCTACATGCCACACAGCCTGAACAAGTGAAGAGTGGCGTATCCCACAAGGGTGCCCGAGAGCTGCGCCTCAACAGCCATCCATAAAACCTTGGGTGCTCCGATCAAGGGTTCAGGGGTGTCGGGCTTTGGCTTCAGGGCTCAGGGTGAGTCTAGGAAGGTTTGGTTTCAGAGCTTGGGGCTTAAGGATTTGGTTTTCGTGTCAATCAAAACAAAAACCCTAAGCCCGAAGCCCTGGCAGCCCATGCCTTGACCAGTTGACTGAAAGTCCAAGATAGTCGTGAACCATAAACTGCGACACCCTACGGCCCACACCCCAAGAAAAGAGATTCCAAATCCGAGAATCCCAAAAAAGAACTCCAAATCCTTAAACTCGAAAAATCAGAGTCCACCTTGACCTAAAACTCTAAACCCCCAAATCACAGACTCCAAACCGCCGGAACCCTGAACGCATTTCAGGAGCCCCAGCGCCAGTAATGATACTCAGCCATGCAAGGCTGTACCAACATCTCAGAAGACTATGGTTTAGGATGGGTTAGGGTGTAGCGCTCTTGGAGAAGATCTCAGAATATAGATCTTGATGACTTTACAGTACTACTCAATAGCCGAAAATACCGCTTTTATCACCGTGTGCAGCAGGCAAACATCACGTAGAGACATCATGCTGTCGTAATTAAAGGCTTTCAGAAGCAACTCATGAGATTTTGGTTCAAAGCCCTAAACCCTTAACCCATAAATCAGAAGAGGGTTTGGGGGCCCTTATAATAAGGAGTACACCCGCCTGTAGGACTCCGAGATCTTGGTTTTTTTCGTGCGGATCTCCCGCTGCCGCGACACGTTGATGGACAGCAAGAGGGCGATCACAAGCTCCTCAGCTGGGATGTTTAAGAAGGTTTATGGCTTAGGGTTAAGAAGGTTTATGGTTTAGGGTTGAGAGGGTTTCGGGTTTAGGGTATAGGGTCAAGAAAGGCTGCTGGATTAGTTCTGAGGGCTTCTAGGGCTTGTACCACGGCTTCTTTCAGAAAAACACACGAGCCCACAAGATGCAACAAGTGAAAACAAATACTGTACACAAGCTGATGCGAAATGCGAAACGTCGCCACAACCAAAATGTGGCATCTCATATTCTATTGTTACATTGGAATACTGCATTTTTGTATTGTGGTATTGTAAGACATTGTATTAACAGAATTGTATATATACATATATACATATATATATATATATATATCAACTGTTGCCTCTCCTGGCCACTACCGACGACGACTGGTAACTGGTAATACCCCTGCTGCTGCAACTGTTAGTACTACGAGTATGAGTAATAGTGCGAGTCAGTGCGAGTACTGACACTAGCAACTACTACTACTGCCGCCACTGCAAGTACGACTCGTCTTGGTAGTGGCGACGACGACAAACGCAAATCAGACAACAACGAAGTGTTTCGAGCACTGGAAGCCGAGTGGCATACCGGTTCGACTGAAGGAAGTCTTGGATTCGCAGGAAGAGGCTGCGCCGGGGCCGGGGTACGTCCTCCACAAACCCTCAACTCTCAGTCCTAACCGTTCTTAACCTTCAAAAAGTCCAATCGAGGTATCATGCACCGAAAGAGCCGACACCTCTGAAGTAAGCTTAAGCCGGTAACGATGTAGATCTTAGGGTCCCAGGGCTTGTTCTCAGAAAATACAGCTTCTGAGGATTCGCGTTGAAGGTTGTACCATAGGGGCCTTAAATATTAGAATAGGGTTTTGGGGCCCAGTATACTACATTTATAAAAGGAACCCCCAAAATAGTAGAGGTAATTATTAAGGCCCCTATAGTACTCGGCTTCCATCGATCGAAAACGGCTTCCCAGCGAACTCCACACACAGATGCCTCGGCCCACAGTGCAGAGGATTGTCCGAAACCCCTAATATAGGGGTCTTGGTTCCTTTAAAGTGCTCCTTAAAGGGGTCTATAAGGGTACTATGATATAGGGGCCTTGATAATTACCTGTACCATTTTTGGGGTTCCTTATTATATTTACAGGGCCCCAAAACCCTGTTCTAATTATTAAGGCCCCTATAGTAGCCAGTCTCAGGTGTTGCATGGATGCAGGGTTTAGGGGTTTACATAGGGCTTGGGGTTCATATTGGATCATGGCTATACTGCTACACTTACCCAGAACACGGAATGCCAAAGTCCAATAGCAGACAGAGCAGATTTGGAAGTTGCTGCACTTCGAAAACTGTCCCCTGCTCCGGCAACCGCGCGACACCTACCGGACAAACACACCGTAAACCCAACACCCCAAAATCCCGAAAGCCCCAAATCCCCACACCCCTAAGTTTTAACCCCGAAACTCCAAAACTAAACCCCTAAACCCCCAAAGCCCAAAGCCCCCAAACCCGCCCACTTCCTGCACCCTTGGCTCTCTTGGGACTCCATTCCTTCCCTGAGGCTCATCATCCGAGGCTTGAGCCCCAAGTTAAAGTATACGAATTTTAGGGTTTAGGGCCTATAGGGTTTTAGGGTTTATAGGGTTTAGGGTTAATTTAGAAAAGAAGGTCGGAAGCTCCTCACCTAAATATACCCCAAAGCCTAGGAAGTAGGGGCCTCACCAGTTGGAGCAGGCTTTATTCTGGGCGTGTTGTACTGGAGCTATCTAGGGGTCAAAAAGAGAATCTGAAAACTGATGTCCGATCAATAAATAATCCCCCAAGCCATACATTTCGAAAGAAATAAACCCAAAACTATAAATCTCTAAACCCCCAAGCGCTAAGGCGGAAGCTCCTCATCGACGTCGATAGAAGACCCCGAGTTCACGTCTTGCACGTTCTCAGAGCTTCGGGGGTGCAGGGGTTCAACAGGTTATTGGTTTAAGGGTTTAGGGTTTAGGGTAGAGTTTTGGAGTTTATAGGGCTTATAAGGTTGAGGGTTGCTTGGGGTAGAAAAGAGTAATCGTCGCAGCAAGAGAGCTGGTGAGCAAAGACAGAAGAGCAATGACAAGACTTATATGGTGGCCGGAAGCATTCGAATTAGAATGAACTAGAAAAGGGTTTTGGGACGTATTGCAGTATGCTTCTAACGAGGAACTCTAAGGAGTATTTTTACTAACTTATTGCGACCTCCATATTGCTACTGGCAATTGGAAGGTGACGGTGGCTGTCCGAGTGTTCAGTCGAGTGACACGGAGAAAAACTTTTCGAGTGCTCTAAACAATCCGACCCTGAACTTGGGGGCTCGGGTTTCTGATCTCTTCTTGTGTTAGCCGAAGCAAACAGCGTTCGGCCCAGACTACTTTTCGAAACCACGGTGGCGTTTCCGAAGTCTTTCAAAGACGGCAGTCACCCAACAAGGACACCATCCAACAAAAACCGGAGATGTAGTAATCTCCGAAGGGCTGCCTCAAGTCTTACGTGTGGCCCTGACCTTGCAAGTGTCGCAATCATGCTGCGATTAGCTGGTGCCACCGAAGCCCTAAACCCTAAAGCCCAGTCGGCGTGGGGGTTAGGGCCTGATCCCTATGCCCTAAGCCCACTCTCTTCAATTGAACGGTGGACGTACCGAGGAGAGCACGCTGCGATTCGCAACCCTTAAATCTTGAAACCCATATGCCCAAGATTCAAGACCACAAACTACGAACATCTTCAGGAATAGCAAGAATGACAGTAATGATAGAGTAATAATGACCAAATGCCTTCAGAGATGCTTGTGGCACGAGCTCTTGGAGTTTTTCCTTCGTTGTCCTCGCCCGCGCCAGCTTCTTCGTCTCCTGCGGATACAATTACGATGTTTACGGCATCAGCATTTTAAGGACTGCGCGGGGTGTGCGAGTTTGGGGGCTTGCTGTGGAGCAGTAATACCAATTATTCAGGTTTCCGTTAGGCCCATGACCATGAACGGACACTTTCCTCACACCAGAAACATTCTCACCAGCCTGCTTGATGGATGGAAAGATGTCCACACAACTCTCAAACCCAATGCCACTGTCACATCATGTGCCGAAGAAGGCAACGGTAAAACGACAAACAGCCAACCAGCTCTGTAATCCCCATAGAGACTCCCATACGGTAGACATCTCCTAAACCCTGAATCCCTAAACCCTAAACCCTGAAACCCCTAAACCGCCTTCTATAGACTCAGACAGATCATTGGATAAGTCCGACAGCCCCAACATCCTTGTTCTCGATGAGCGCTTCTGCGACGGCATCCGCGCCAACTTCGCGCAAGCCCTCCTTCTGCCTGGCTGGACATGGTGAGAGTTCAGGACTAGGGTTAGAGGGCCCGGGAAAAAAGCCTATGCTTATATAGAATGTGACCTCGCCCACTCCAAACCCCCCCAAATCTCGCTCACTTGAAGCACCTGCTACTGCTACTACTACTACTACTACTACTACTCCTGCTGCTGCTCCTACTACTACCACCACGACTACGACGACGACCACTACCACCACGACTACGATTGCAACAACTACCATGACTACCAGCACTACCACGACCGCTCCCACTCCCCCAAGCCGTGAAGTTTCCCCTCAGCATCGCTCAACCACGACTCTCTCTCAAATCGAGAAAGCTCTACTATAGGGGCCTAAATAATTAGAATAGGGTTTTGGGGCCCTTTATACTGAAAGTCTCATAAGGTACCCCCAAAATAGTATAGGTTTTCCTTTGAGGCCCCCTACAGTAAACCCTTATAGCAATCCTTATAGGCCCTTTAAGCGGAACCCTAAACCCTAACCAACCGGCCGTGGGGCTGGCACATCAAAGCAGAAACCCGCCGTTTGATGACGTGCGCAGGCCTCAACAAGAGTTTCTGCATGTCTTCCTGGCATACCGAAGGACCCCTTTCTAGTAAGCTTGCTAAGCCTTAGTTGCTGAGTTCATAAGCCCCCAAAAGTGTACACTGTCAGTTTATAGTGGGTAATATTATCCCAGAATAACAGTGTAAAGCGTATCCACTCAGCTACTAAGAAACGCACCCCTTTCTGCTAAGCAGCGGGTTTCAGGGTCAAAGGCTTAAGGGTTTGAGGCTTTTCGTGTTTTCGGGTTTGGGCATATCCTTCCCAACTTTCACGGCCACCCGTGCTGCAGTGCTGCCCCCATCGCCTCGCAGACATGATCAGCACTGGGTTTGGGATGTCTCCAAATTCAACTTCCAACAGACGAAGGGTAGTTTTGGGAGGAGTAGTGCAGGTCATGGAGGCTGCTATGCTGTGGAGATCTACCTGAAAGAACAATGACAAAGAATGTAAGGGAAGCTCAATCTGCAGATCAGAGACCGTTCGCTTCGGGGGCTGTCGGAAACCTCGGCACAGCTTCATGGCTGAAGCCCCTCTAAATTTCCCTTGGTCGCTTCTAGGGCTTAATTAAAAACTCATATAGCATCTCATCCCCGTTGGTCCTTTAAGGCATCATCTAAAGCGTGACTGTAGACAGAAGGACAGCGATCACTGCGCGGCTTGTTCTTTGGTCTCTGCAACATCGTGCGCTCAACCCGCGCTACTGCCATGTACTAGGATGATGGCAACAATGGACCTGCGTAAAGGCATCATGTTGGAGCAATTACCATGGTACTCGTCCGAGACATCAGGACTGTGACAAGGATGATGTAAAACTGCTCTCTTGCTGCTATGCCTAACTATGCGTGGTCTCTCTTCTGCAAGAACTTTGGTTGCAGGTGTAGTTCAAAGAGCAAGCTTCTCGGGAAACACACGCAAACACACTAAGCCTTCGACTCTTTAGCTGAACCGAACCCTGAAACACCCTTCCTTAACCTAGCATGCAACCCCAAACAGTGCCTTTTCAGATGGAGTTGCGTACATTAGATAACCTGAAGTGGACTCCGTTTACATTCCAGGTCGGCTAAGGCTTAGGGGCGGAATCAGTGATTCGCCCAGCACGCCGAGAGCCCCCTAATTACCCTCTCGTCTGGTAGTCTGTTCGGCTCAGGACAGATGGTAAGGTTAGGGCAAAGGGGCTCATGGCTTCCGTTCCGGGGTTTGAATCTTAAGGCTTCGGGGTTTAAGGTTTCGTGGAACTCTAGGCCTCACACAGCACTGAAGCCAGTGGTCCCGATAGTTCCAAGCTCTTGTCAGAACTCCAAGCCCTTAAACCCTCTTTTGGGTTTAAAATTTACCTGAACCCTATACAAAACTTATCCTGTTGGGGCTCCGTACGACGATTTCCTGAAATACGTCCTCGATAGTTTATCTGGGGTTAAGGCTAAGGTAGCGTTTAGGGGTCGCCCTAACCTCCACATCCTACACCGCGACACAAACGCTGACTCAAGACACCAACAACAGCCAGGAACCCAATAGCAACAGTGAGCTTCTTCGCCCTTTTGACTGCGCTATTATACAGTAACATTGTAGCCAAGACAAAACATCGCGAGCTTATAATAATCGTACCCTCAACGTAGTTTTACTGTTCATTCCTGGGTCCTCAAGCTCAAAACCCTGAACCCCAAAAATCGAAACCCCAGAGCCCGGCACACTTGACTCTGCGCCCAAAATCCTCAAACATGTCGAACCTTGAGTCTTTCAACCCCACCCCCCCCACTCCCCACAACCACAGCACACAAAGCCCTCAACACACCAGCAACACCCCGACCAAAAACTCTCACGCCTGCACCCNCCCCCCCCCCCCAACTCCCACAAACCATCAAAGCAGATCCTCTCAAACTCACAGGCAGCCCCCGGAAAAAAGCTCTACGGTGGGACCCAGTAGGACGCGGCCTTAGAAAAAATGGGACCCGATCGACGCAGATAAGACCCTGATGTGGAAAAATGGGTTTTGGTGGGACCCGAAACCTAAACCCCTACCTAAACCACTAAACCTTAACCCTGATGCTGTCACGTAGTACAATAGAATATACTATGTTATACTATACCATATAGTAATATTTTTTCTCTCTCTCTCTCTCCCTCTCTCTCTCTCTCTATTTCTCTCTGTCACACCTCGCCTGGAGGAGCTCACTGGCCGAGCTTTTGGGGCTCGCCTTCCCTGCGCTTGATGCACGTGGACTCATCTTGCTTGTTGGCTCCTGGTGAAAAGCTTAGGGCTGTTATGGTTTAGAGTTTACCTAGACCCTATAAAGCTTATAATGTTACAGCCTTATATAACGGAATCATGATAAGGTACCCTGAAGAGGAAGGCTATGTAGGGTTTTGGTAGGTTTCCGGTTCTTGGAGGATTCTAGGCTTTGGGGCTGGAGTAAGGTTTTAGGGTCTGAGGTCTGAGGGTTCTTATAGGGCTTTGGGATCTCAAAGGGTGCTGGGGTTTAGGGTGTAGAGTTTAGGGTTTAGGGGTTTAGGGGTTAGGGTTTAGGGGTTTAGAGTTTAGGGGTTTAGGGTTTAGGGGAGAGTTTAGGCATTTGGTGTATACAGGGTGTTTGAGGAGGGTCTCGATGTAAACGGTGTAAGGTCTTCGGTGCGTGCATCGGGCGTTGCTGCTTGTGTTGATTATGCGGCTAGTTCCTGCTCCGAAGGCACTTACTTACAGTTTTGGGATTTAAGACAAGGTTCAACGGCCCCAATCCAATCCCTACTGTAATTCCTAAACCCTAGGCCCTAGCCCTAAAAGCAAGCCAGGTTAAGTAGCCGGTCAAGGATCCCTTTTGCAGGACCGTCATATAGGGGCTTTCATAATTGGAACAGGGTTTCGGGGTATAGTAGACCATACTTCTCATAAGGAACTCCAAAAATAGACTAGGTGATGATTAAGGCCCCCCTCCCCATATTAAACGCTCAAGCTATCATGTCAGCATCGGAGAGCAGTGGAAGCTACATTTAGAAGACGCCAAGTACAGTACGACTCCATAGCGCATGAAAAAACAAAAAAGTGTTTCATGATTCGGGTGCTATCTAGGGATTAGAACACATCGTTTGGCATGAAACCACATGCATGCACGGAGACTCCCATCGGCGTATAACAGGAACCGCTCGACGAAGCCCCATACCTTCCCCGGAGCTCCTCTGTTGGAAGCTCGTTGGGCGTTCTGGCCGCCGCCCTGAGTGGGCAAGGGTGGCAGTCTTCATCAGTCCCGCTTCCGGGAATGACGCATGGGGATCTGCAAGTGGTTCTATTGGGTATATAGGTTCTATGACGTTTATCAGGGGTTTAGTTAGTTCAGGGTTTATAAGGTCGGAGGGTTCTAGACCTAGGGCTTTGAGGCTTTACAGTCCTTGAGTTTTCGTGGTCTTAGTCTTCGGGTGTGATGGTTTAGGTTCTTGGGGATTCAGCTCGGGATGTCTTAGGGGCGGAGAGTTTCAGGTGTGTGTGGGGGGGGGGGGTTGTTGAGGTTTTAGCAGTTTAGCATGTAGGGTGCAGTTACCGTGCACCAGTCAGGGTTGTGAGGAAACGCCGAAGCTGATGGGCGATACAAGGCTTACGATACTGCATATAAGGGTTTACGATGAGGCAACTACAAGGTCGCGAGAAAGCCGCTACACGTCCATAAGGGCCACTATAGTAAGACTAAATTTGGTCTGTGATGTGACATGTCAGGTCACTATGAACCCTAGCCCTAGCCTAAACGCCACACCGTGGCTGTCAGGCTGTCAGATGTGCCCAAGGGGCTCAGGGCGATTGACTGTCCACGGGTTGCTGTACTCATGATTTGGTGTGGGGAGATGTTCGTGTTGTCCCATGTGAGTCATATTAATGATAATGGCAGAGTGTATCCAGAACCTGTACCCTAAACCCTAAGCCCCTAAACCGTAACCCTGAACCCTCCACCCCCAAACACTGAACCCTAAGCACTCCACCATGAAAGCACTCTCATCATACGCTCTGACACCGGGCCGGGAGCCGCAACTCCAACGACCCTCACGTCGAGCTCTTGTTCCCCCAAACCCTAAACTCAAGATCCTCCACCCCAAACCCTGACTTGATGCCCTCAACTTCCTCAACCCTAAGCCCAAACTCCAAAAACCTAAAACCTACACCCCCAATCCTGCCGCCCGAGGGGCAACTCCAGCAAATGCTGTTGTGCAAGCTGCTCGAAGAGAGAGACGATCGCCGCGGAGAGGTGTGAGTCCGTCGGTTCTGGCACCTCTTTGGGTTTGAGACAAGATAGGATTTAGGGCTTTGGGGGCTTACGGATAATGAGGCTTATTTAGGGCCATTATAGCGGCTTAGGGGTTTATAGGGTTTAAAGGTTTCGGGGTTTACGAAGCTAGGGGCTTTGCGTTGGGGATTTCGGCTCTGAGAACCCATCAATGACTACTCCCCTCCTTAGTTGATCGAGTCTCGGGGTTTAGACTTCAGGGTGGGTTGAGAGTTTCGGGGTTTAGACTTCAGGGTGGGTTGGGGGCAAGAGGAGTACCGACTCGCAGCAATCTTGCCTGGCTTCGGGAGGCTCGGGTCTAATGTAGGAACCTGATTAAGAAACCTTGGGCCTTTATTAGGGTTCCTTATATGAATCCTACTATTTTGGGGTATTAAGGCCCAGAGTTTCTTAATCAGGCTCCTACATTAAGGCTTTCGGGAATGGGGATGAAGGGGTTCAGGGTCTTGCTGCTTGGCTACAGCATGTAGGATTTGGGGCCTCGA
This sequence comes from Symbiodinium sp. clade A Y106, assembly GCA_003297005.1. Taxonomy (NCBI): domain Eukaryota; class Dinophyceae; order Suessiales; family Symbiodiniaceae; genus Symbiodinium; species Symbiodinium sp. clade A. Next base: position 17,392 of record BGNK01006362.1, read on the forward strand.
GGTTGGTTTAGGGTTTAGGGTTTAGGGTTTAAGGTTTTGGGTTTAGGGTTTAGGGTTTTGGGTTTAAGGTTTTGGGTTTAGGGTTTAAGGTTTTGGGTTTAGGGTTTAGGGTTTTGGGTTTAAGGGTTTGGGTTTAGGGTTTTGGGTTTAAGGTTTTGGGTTTAGGGTGGGGGTTGATTATTGTCATGAGGTTGCCGAATTGCATTCCCGTGAATGAGAAAGCCGTGTCCGCCGGGGGCTTGCAGGGGCTTACCCGTAGATTGAACGATTGACAATTGACACTGAGTATTGAGTAGATTTGGGTAGCATGAACCCCTACACCTGCATCCCTAAATTCCAGGACGTGCTGCAGGGATCCGGTCCGTTGGCAACTCAAAGAACCATCGGCGTTTTCTGCTATTCATTACCCATAACAGCTCAGGGTCGTAACAACGATTAATCTTCCTTGTTGTGCTGCTGCTACTACCACCGTAGACTGCGACTGCTGATCGACAAAACGTCCCTAATGCTGTCAGGATGAACCCATGCTCCGAGAGCTGATTGCATCTAAGATAATGCAGCGTTTTACCCCTCAGAGGGTCATCGTGTATACCTGTCTGCAATAAACAATGGCGCTGCAGCGATGTTGCTACAAGGGCCTTGCAAGCACCCCTACATCTTAAAGCAGGTTTGCCCAAACTCTGCTGTTAAAGCTAAGGACTAGAACTCGCAGCCGTAGGGAGTTTACGTGCTAATAATAGGAACCCCTAACCCCTAAACCTAATATAGGGGCCTGCGTACTTAATTGGAAGAAGGTTTTGGGGCCCATGATACTAGAATAATAATAAGGAACCACCAAAATAGTACTGGTAATTGTTTAGGCCGCTATAGTAAACAATCGACCTTGTTGAGGGCTTTTTTCGGAGTTGTAAGGATTTGAAAGTAGGCTTTGCAGGGATCAGATACGCCCTAAACCTAAATAAGCCCGACATGCGCAACCCTTAAACGGTAAGAAATCGGTTTTAAGAGTTTGAGATTCAGGGTTTCGGGCTCCTCAACCTGGAATCCCCTAGCCGGCCGAGTCCCACGCCCGAAGACTATGGATCCGAATGTAGTTTAGGGTTTAGGGTAGTAATGAACTCTATGGTGTAGATAATATCAATACGGTATAGTCTTTTGTATAGTAGCGTCTGGTGCAGAGTACATTCTTCGAAGACCCACAGCCATCCCATGGGACGCGATTCTCGGTTTAGGGTTCTACAAGTAGGGTCTTAGGCTCTTGGGGCCTCGCAACGCCAAACCACTCTTGAGCCCTAAACTCCTTCAGAGCCCTTCTGAACCCCGAAACTCCCCAAAGACTCACTTAATTAAGGATCCCCTACTATAATTTAAGGTATACTCCGGTATATTCCTTAATTCCTGTATAGAACCCCTATAGACCCCTTGGAGGAACCCGTTAAGGAACCCTTAGGAATATTCCTTAACTGAGGGGTTTAGGAGTCTCTGGGTCCAGCTGTCGTGGAGCCTTGAGGCTTCCAAGTGGAAGGGTCAGGATGGGCTTCGGATCCTTGCAGGGCTTCATGTGGGAGTTTCGGTTTTGGGTTTAGGGTTTAGGGGTTCAGGGTTTAGGGGTTCAGGGTTTAGGGGTTTAGGGGTTCAGGGTTTAGGGTTCCGAAAATAGGCGACCCTAATGTAATACCCTACATAGTAGGATCCTTATTGTGAGGAAACCTAAACTAAGGTACCCCTAGTTTTCGGAAGCTCCCACATAGGAGCCTTAATTTCAATAGGGTTTTGGGGCCCATTATACAATAATTATAATTGGTGTAAAGGTTAGGGCCTTCATAAGTAGAATAAGGTTTTGGGGCCCATTATACTGTAAGTACAATAAGGAACCCCCCAAAATAGTGTTGGTAATTCTTTGGGCCCCTATATTACAGTTTAGGGCGCAGGGTTTAGAGGAGCTGCTTGCGCTTGCGATGTTTCGGAATCGAAACTGTGATTCCCTGATTTGGGGTGCCATCAAAACCAACAGTGATGGAGCTCCATTCAAATGAACTACTGAGCCACGAGCCCACACCTCAGAGACACAACAAAAACAAAGGCTGTATGGAAGCAGCTTCGTCATCACCGTCACCATCGTCATTATCACCATGTCCACCATCGTCATCATCTTCGTGGTCATGATCATCGTAGGGGGTAAACCAAACATGAAAACTATAATGATGTCGAGGGGGCGCACTGATCACAGACAACAATACCAATAAGCGGCCTGAACCCCTGACGTAGACCCTACGTGAAAGGACCCCCGTAACTATAGAGACATAAGTTTTGGAAGCCCGCCCCCACGGTTTAGGGTTTCGGGTTTAGGGCCCCTAAGTTTTGGACGCCCCCGTTATCGTAGCTGCAAGAACAAACTCGAAGCACTGGGGCCGCCACATCAAATGAATCAGCGGCCTGACATGGGCAGTCCCTGCTACATACATGGCAACATTATTGTCTATTGTTCATCTTCTCCCACGTGTGGATATATGTGGATGTATGTGTGCATGTCTATGTGTATATAGATGTATATGTAAACAAATAAGTATGTGTACATATATACATATATGTGTACGGAGTTATTGGTTTAAATATGCATGTTTTTCGTGTGTATGCAGACATATATATATGTGTATATATATACACACATATTTATCTATTCATTCGTTTCTTGGACTTTTACACACAAGCGCACACACAGACAGATATATATATATATATATATACATACACATATCTACTCTAATGTGCGCATACCTTTACACACCGAGCACACACATAGAGAGACGTGCAAGCGGATGCGCGCACACAGGCAAACAGTGGCACATCCGTTCTCATCTAGGTTGCAGAAGCACTAGCAAGTTGAAACACACACACACATGATATATATATATATATATAAAACATACACACATGATATGTACGTATATATAACATACACACATGATATGTACATATATATATATACATATATATATATATATACACATATGTTAGTGTATACACACACACCCCTAATGTACACACAGCAAGGCCTCGGGAAGCCGCGGCCGCACAGTGCGGACGGAAGGGAGAAGGTGGAAGCCGACGGCCTGGTTCGTGAAGTCAGAGGGTCAGGGCCTCTTAGGGGTGTAGGGTTTAGGGTTTTCGGGGTTTGGGGTTCAGGGTTTAGGGTTTTAGGGTTTAGGGGTGTAGGGTTTTAGCGTTTTAAAGGTTTAGGGTTTTAGTAGAGTTTAGGGTTTAGGGTTGAGGGTTTCAGGGGTGTAGGGTTTAGGGTTTTCGGGTTTGGGGTTTAGGTACATGTACCTGTATACGAGGCATAGGTATGTATACATGCAAGTCTACATACGGGTCTGCTAATCCGTTCATGGACATCTTCAGCTGTCTTGGTGATTTGCAAACAGACGTTGTTTTGCTGCTATCAATGAGCCCCGAGCATTTCGCAGCCGAAGTCCTGCAAACATGACTAATATAGGGGCCTTAATACTTAGAATCGGGATTTGGGGCCCATTCTACTATAACTGTAATAAGGAATAGTACTTGGCTGGCATGCTTTTCGCGCAGCAGCTCATGGAAACCCTCGTTGCCGTCTACGCCACTGACATTGCCTGACATAGGAGTTGGGGCAGATTATGTAGGAGTTCTTTACATGACACATGCATGACACCTCAGCTCTTTGGGGGCTAAGCGAATCCCATAGCGCGGCTGTATCTTATGGTATGCGCACCTCCTCTGCCGGAGGCATGGCAAGGGCCGTTGAGGCGGACATCACCAGCTTCCAGAAAGCCCCGGAAAAAAATGCTACTATAGGGCCTTTAATAACTAGTAGTGTTGTGGGGCCAATTCTACTATAAGTATCATAAGGAACTACTATCCGTATACTACACACGGAGAGGATTACAACGGAACATACTTTCCGAACACAAACATGTCACTGTCGCGTGAGCCATGCTTGTCTTCATACAGCTACCGCCTTGAAGCACACAGTCCGGGGTGATGATCATCCAGCCCATCGACCGGCACAGTGCAACATGGTAGCACAGAATGCCGAAGCCTGAAACCACAAACCCAACATTCGAGAGGTTTTGCATCTATATATGGGATCACACATGACGTGTGGTGGGATTCGGGGTGCGGACACGGCGGTGGGCTATGCCGTCTAAGAAAATTCGAGCAGGCGATGCTTGGGGGCTCGTAGGAACACCACCGAGACCCGGAAGCCTAGCTAAGCCCTACTACATCCACAAAGCCTAGGTCCTGAACCCACAGCTGTAAACATTTTTCGCGGAGCTACGGATTTACAACTGACTATCCATCTTTGTTTCTTCCTTTCCGCCTTCTTCTGCCCTCCTGATTCCTATCTACCTGCAAACCGATAAATCTATCTGTCTATCTATATAGTTCCCTGGGTCCCTTCTGAGGCCCTGATTGCAAGTAAGATGTACGCTCTTGTGCATCCCCAGAAAGACTTTGCTTGAGAGAACTTTACTCAACTGCGCAGCAATCGACACTGAACCCATCCGGAACTCTATGCTAAAAGCCTTGCACAGTCTCTAGAGGATCACGAGATCAGGACTGGATCTTGAAGCCGAAGGGGTGGGTATGCTGCCACCTGTGGAGAGTGGGTGGGCCGAAGAGACTGTGCACAAGCTCGGCACCAAGTTTTTCAATCTTCTCAGTTGCTGAATTCATAAACCCAGGAAAGTGTCCAGGTTCAGTTCTGTAGGGGATGCACCATGGCAAATAGTCTAAAGTGCACCCACTCAGCTACTCGGTATATCCTACGATTTTATGCCTTTGGATGGCGCTCTGAATCACAGAGCTCCACAAGTGGCTCTTCAGCTTAGAGATTTTAGGGTAAGTCTAGGGTTTACGCGTCCGGCTTGGGGTTGACGGTTTAGGATTTTGGAGGTGGTGGTGTTTGATTAGTACTGAAGAAGACGTTCAAGGCTGCATGCGCTTCGCAAGTGCGTGCCTAAAGCCCAACAGTTAGACCGTCCCGGCCGAAAAAACAAGAATACAAATGTCGAACGATAAGCCAGCAACTGCGAAACTATTGACAAGAGAAAAATCTGCAGCAGCACGGAAGCCCTATCATGGGATTTACTGTTCAGTGTTTCACGCCTTGGCTGCACTACAGCAATTTTTGTCGTTGACTCGTAAAGGCACGGCCCCTCGAGCCCGTGTTGCGGCACTGGCCCCACGTCCCGATGTAAGCTAGCGACCCATCTGAATACAACTGATGACTTCGACTGCCAACACCCGGCCAAACTCAGCACCTCAATCGTTCATCACACATGAACCTAAGCTGAACACAATACCAATAATGCTGATGCTTTAATAATACATCGAACTAACAATGTTAGCCGTGTCAATAATGCGAATAAAACATCCGTAATAGCACAAAACATGCCCAGTTCCCGACACCTCTCGCAAGAAATTGGACTCCGGTAGAATTACATGATCAGATGTCGTGTGAGCAGTATATACATATGTATATAAACAAAAAATAAATATATGCATACATGGGCTTAGGCGCTTAGGGTGAAGAGTCCCGCACTGCCCACCTGGCGTCGCCCGCGCCGCATCGGGCGCCGTGCGCGTCTCCGGCGGGACAATGGGCTGCATGGCTTGCAGAATGAAGGAGCTTCGGTTTCGGGTGTAGGGTTGCTCTGTGAGGCTCTTGGGCTTTCAGGGCTTTGAGCTTTAATTCGGTGAAACTGACTGAGGTGACCCATGAATTTCGAGCGAATTCATGCGGTGGGGATCAAGCCGGAGGTCTTGGTTTTTGATGCCACGCTCTGCTGCAAAGTATCGGAACCTTATACGCTCTGCTTCGTCCAGCTTCTTACGACATCGATCATCTGAAGACTCTTGTGTGCCGAAGCTTGTTGGAATGGCACCATGTTTCTGCACCGCCACACTGGATAGATCTGGATAATCTGCGGGTCAAGCAAGTCTCGAAAGCCTTGCAGCTCAGACGTTCAGGTAAAGGACTGCTTGCAGTTAGACCTTCAAAGCCAAAACCTTAGCATGTCTGATGCAAACTCGGTTCCCGAATGGGGCAAGCAATCCAGCACGGTAGCAAGAATGGTAAGACCAATGGTCGATAGTATAAACCGATCTAGACACGACAACAATAATGGCCCTCATGATGCCCAAAAACTGTTTAACAATACTTGAGTGCAGTGGCTGCCGGTCACACTTACTGGTCAGTGGCCAGATTAGTGCACCCTTTGTCTTGATCCCCTGTCGAACTCTCACAAAGGTTGGACATTCGAAAACTATCTGTGCGTTTACACCGCTGCGACTCCGCGTGATCGTGCGGTGCTACACTCTTATCCATCACTGGCAAATGTTTGAACCTTGGACATCAATCCGGCGCCGCTTTTGATCAAGTCTGCGCGGCTGGGCAAGATCTTAAGTCGAAGTCTCTGGGTGGGGGCTTCCTGTTGCATCCTGAGCGCTTGATAGTTTAATTAACCCTTTTCGAGCCCTGCAGTGTCAAACCGGCATTCAATCAACGTGAACCGTCTGGAAACCCTCGAGTTTCTACCGAAGCAACCTGTGACATGACTGAGCATAAGCTTAGGCCTCTGGGGCTTCGGGGATTCACGAAACCGCCCCCAAAATCTTCGACCCGTCTTGGGCCGTTCAGCGAAGGCCAAGCCTCGGAACGCTTGTTCAGCGGCGTGCGGCTAGCGCAAACACTCACTAGATTCACTATGCTCTTGAGCATCATCGGCATGTCCAACCTCGTCCTTCGTCATCAGCATCTGTTCCAGTATGGATACTGAAGTTTTCACGGCCATCATATGTTTCGGTCATGATATTCGCCATCGTCATCATCATCATCATCATCACCATCATCAGCACCAACACCATCGCCAGCACCACCACCACCACCACCATCATCATCATCATCGTCAATACACGATTCGTTGCGAATCTGCTGCAAGAAAGTTGTCCCTCCGAATCGAAGGCCTCCTCATTACAGGTATGTTACATTAACTGACAATCTTATATTCTGGCCCTGTCCCCTATAGACACTAAAGCGTAACCCTACACTCCACCAACAAGAAGTCCCGAAACATCTATCCCCCCCGCACAGTTCTTTGCGCATCCCGATGCACAACAACTCCCAAGTGTGCTGAGACAGAGACTCGGTTAGCTTGCGCTGAGCAAACGTCATCACCTCATCTGCTTCGCTTGGGAGTGATGCTGAAACAGGTCCTGCTTTCTTCGAACTGTGGGGGTACCCTGTTTATTTAGCAGGAAAAGCAAAGGGTACCCCAATCAGGTGTCCTCAGAATGAATCATTTAAGGGTCTCCTTGTTTTTGTTTGGGTACCACGTACCCCAGCAGAGCTTCTCATTCTCAAAAGTCCTAGGTGAAGTTAGGAAGGGGACTGTGAGACTGCCAGCCACATGCCACAACTGCGGCGAGGTTGTGGGATGTCTTGGGGTTGGGGCTGGGTGGGGAAGTTCCCCAGGTCATTGTCAATTCTTGTGCGTCTGCAATCTGGAGCACCGTCTCTGCAGTCAAATGCAAGGGCCTGAATAGTTTGTGTGGGGTTTGGGGATATACGCGGACCATAAGGGGACACGATTTCCACTTATTCCGGCCCTCCAGTTCGAGTCTAAAAGCTCCGGCGACTGGCATGCTGCAGCATGCCAGCAACCGCGTCCTGTGATCTGTTTGACACCATGCCGCGAGTCAACTGAAGTATGCAGTGACACTTCAATGCCCATACTAAACCAAGCGAAGGTTGGGGTTGAATACATAGCGGAGTCTATAATACAGAATACCCCCTCGAGTCCAACGATGTTCCGTGCCTCTCCAACATTACATGAAAACCCTTGCAAAAAGACCTTCAGAACAGTCTTAGAACGCTTGCAAAGCCATATAAACAGTCCTACAGTGCTTTACAGCTGCGCCACGAAGTGCTAAGAGTCTGACGACAGCAGCAGTTCCGTTCCGAAGAAAAACGCTCATGGAGCCCGGGAGGATGCCTCGAGAGGGGAGCCGGGCGAGACGTGTCCCCGGTCTCGTTTAATAGGGGCCCTAGGGTTCCTTTAAAGGGGGCTAAAAGGGTTAGTATAAGGGATCTATAACGGTACTATTATATAGGGGCATCAATAATTAGCAAAGGGTTTTGGGCTCCTTCCTAAGGCATCATATTGGTGACTAGTTATGCTTCTATATCACAAGACGGGCCGAAGATGCCACTTACTGAGATCGGCTTTAGGACAATAGGGATGTCGTGAGTCTATCCCCCCAAGCAATCAAAGCAAAATCCTGGACCCAAAATCTCATCAACAATATCCCTACACCCGAAATCCCAAACCCTAAGCCCGTGCAACATCAAAACAATGCTTTACCGAAACTCTGTCGCCCTACGCCCTAATGCTTCCAACATCAAGGACTCCAGGCAATGGTCCAACAAAATCACCGCAACCCAACTCTAACCCTGAAGCCCTACGGCTTGCAACCCTACAACCCCTAACCCTAAACACCCTGAATACACCCAAACAAACTCTAAACCCAAAATCCGAAATGCCTAAACCTGAAGCCTAAACGCGCTAAAGCAGTAAATCCTAAAGTCCCGATAGTTTCCTTCAAGATCCCTTTATAGAGCCCTACAAGGAACCCCTATAGATTCCGCAAAGATCCCTTTATAGAGCCCCAAAAGGAACCCTAATGAATCGAACACACAGAACTCCGAGGATCCCTCGCCTGCCGGCCTCGGTAGAGTCCCAAGGGCCCTCCCAGGTGTGAGATCCGCTGCCTTGAACTTACGGCTCTAGGAGTTAGGGCTCGAGGACTTAGGGCTTAGGGTTTAGGGCTATAGGCTATAGGCTATAGGGCTCTAGGGCTTAGGGCTCTAGGGCTTAGGGTTTAGGGCTCGAGGGCTCTAGGCCTCTAGGGTTTAGGGTTCTAGGGCTTCGGGTTTAGGGTTTTGGGTTCTAGGGCTTGAAGGCTCATAGGGTTTTCGGTTCTAGGGCTTAGGGTTCTGGGTTTAGGGGTTAGGGGTTATAGGGCTCTAGGGCTTCAAGGCTTGTAGGGTTTAGGGTCCAGGGTATCAGGCTTAGGCCTTGAAGGCTGGGGCCATTGCGCTTAAACGGCTCATAGGACGGAAGGAGGTTCTACAAGGGTTATCTATAATACTATTAATATTATATATATAGTCTAAAAACTGGTACTATAAGGGTTCTACGAGGGCTTTACACGGGTTCTTTCAGGGTTCCATACGGCTTTCTATGGAGCGGTTTTAGGGTTCATGGGGCTCGGAAGAGTTACCCACGTGTTTAATTAGGGTTCTTGATTAGAGCTACCCGCCCAAAACCCTTTCTAAGTGCGACTATATTCGAGGGATGCGGATCGTCGGGTCTTCGGTCTTGAAAGACGTTGGCACCCTCGAGTCTTTTGAGGCTGCTTTGGGTCTACAGAGGGCTGTGGCGCTTCGAGGGTGCTGTCAAACCCTGAAAGACCGTTAAACCCCAATCCAGATTCTTACCTAAGCCCCGCACTCTTAAACCCTAAACCCTGAAGCCCTTAAGACCCTAAACCCTATACGTAATTAGTTAAGTTTTAATTTAAACCTTGCAACATCCAAGCCAAAACCCTGAACATGTAAAGACCCTTTAATGTAATCCTTAAGCCATACTACTTTTGTAGTTCCCTTCTGAAGCCGCCGGAGCCGAGAACTTAAAGCTGCCGCCGCGCCACCGAAGCGTCGGCGCCGGGATGCCTTCGATCACCGTGCCGGCCTGGACCTGCTTTTGAGTCTCTTGGGTTTAGGGTTTAATTTAAGGTTTTAGGGTCGTTCTAGCTTTCTTTTTGTCGGGGTTTATGGTTGGGAGGTTTGGAGGAATGAGATGAGTAGTTAGGTCTTTTTACTATTATTGTTAGCAGCAGAACGCACGGATTTTTTGTTCACTTGAGCCATCGTAGTAACGTAGGTAGAACACTAATATACGTACACAAAAGGATTAAAAACACCCCCCGCGCATTGGAGTGCAGCGGAGGAGGCGTACAACAATATACCTACGCTACACCATGGCACTGCTCGCTTTGCGAGAGTTACGAAAAGATCTGTGAATGCGGACTACTCTTCACTCACTCTGCGCAGGATGCATACCGACCCGTCAGGGTGGTGAAGTGCTGCAGTGTCGATGCAAAAGGCTGTAGAAGAATGAACCGACACGACAGTGGGGTGAGTCGCAGAAAAT
>BGNK01006363.1:1281-23781 GCA_003297005.1 Symbiodinium sp. clade A Y106
TAAAACAAGTTCTGACATTACTGCCAGGCTTCCACCTGCTTCAACTCCTCCCGTTTCCACAAGCCCATGCCTAAAGCGACGGAGGGGGCGATTTCCGCCTGAAGCGCCGCTCAAGACATGGATCAATGACCTGGTTTGCTTGACATTCCCCTGCCTGCCCAGCGCGAAAGTCTTCACCAGCCTGCAAAGGCAACTATGCACTCGAGCTTCACGTGCACAGTCGTCACGGCNCTTGACATTCCCCTGCCTGCCCAGCGCGAAAGTCTTCACCAGCCTGCAAAGGCAACTATGCACTCGAGCTTCACGTGCACAGTCGTCACGGCATCATAAAACAGAAAACACGGGCACGTGTATGCTTGCTTGTATAGAGGGAATATAGAAGGCAATGCACATTACAAGACGACCCGGGCCCCACAGGCCAAGCAGACACAAACAAGTGCACACGGGTACCAAACGATCAACAGCCTCGTTCTTGCACTCCTCTTCTGTCGGCACGTCGATGTCAGCACCCTCCCATGCCACAGCATCTTCGCAAGGTGTGAGCAAGAGCTGCAAGCNTTCTTGCACTCCTCTTCTGTCGGCACGTCGATGTCAGCACCCTCCCATGCCACAGCATCTTCGCAAGGTGTGAGCAAGAGCTGCAAGCGCGCGTAGAGCTGCTCCTGGCAGCTCAGCCCAGCCGAAGCAGTGATATACCGACTTTGGCACGCTACAAGTATGAAATCCAACCAAGACGGTCGAGGCCTGGCGTCCTGCAGTGTACCCAACCCGAGGGCCCGAGGAGTGACTAGCTTCCNAGCCGAAGCAGTGATATACCGACTTTGGCACGCTACAAGTATGAAATCCAACCAAGACGGTCGAGGCCTGGCGTCCTGCAGTGTACCCAACCCGAGGGCCCGAGGAGTGACTAGCTTCCGCATTTCATCCGTCCGTCACACTACTACACCTCTCTCAGGAAGAACCCAACTAGAACAGACCGCAGACCACATCACCAGCTTGGCCTGCGTCTTCGTCGCGTCCAGCAAAAAGCGAGCTGAAGGTGAGTCCAGCAGTGAACTGCTACCATACCTTGATCCACGGCAAGCTATTCTTCAGTCCACGAGAACACGACATGTTTAAACAACCCATGCACCCAACGTGCAAGCCACGTTAGTCAAATACAAGTACCGCACCAGAACGANAGCCGAAGCAGTGATATACCGACTTTGGCACGCTACAAGTATGAAATCCAACCAAGACGGTCGAGGCCTGGCGTCCTGCAGTGTACCCAACCCGAGGGCCCGAGGAGTGACTAGCTTCCACATTTCATCCGTCCGTCACACTACTACACCTCTCTCAGGAAGAACCCAACTAGAGCAGACCGCAGACCACATCACCAGCTTGGCCTGCGTCTTCGTCGCGTCCAGCAAAAAGCGAGCTGAAGGTGAGTCCAGCAGTGAACTGCNCATACCTTGATCCACGGCAAGCTATTCTTCAGTCCACGAGAACACGACATGTTTAAACAACCCATGCACCCAACGTGCAAGCCACGTTAGTCAAATACAAGTACCGCACCAGAACGACTTCAATCATGAACACCACAGCATGTCCACCCCCACACGAAACTCAACATCATGGCCATGCGTTCGAGTCGTGAACAAACAGTAAACACACACACAGTGCCGTGAAAGTGTAGATACTAGACGAGCGAAACATCCGCAGACCCGTAACCGCCAGCACGCAACCCAACAAAGATCAAGCCAGGTACACGACGTGGCCGTTCTCTCGAAAGATCAGGCAATGCAGCTCACCTTCATGCATCAGATCAGAGACACAGACCTCAAAGGAGTGTAACTAACACACATGAAGAATTCTGATTCAATCGAGACGCCAGTGCTCGAGTCCCACGGTTGCAAAACCGTGGGCTTGAACAGACGATTGCGCATGTTCACTTCGAGCAANTTCTGATTCAATCGAGACGCCAGTGCTCGAGTCCCACGGTTGCAAAACCGTGGGCTTGAACAGACGATTGCGCATGTTCACTTCGAGCAAATCGATCTCCCGACTGATCCTGCGAGTGTACACGTCGCATGCGAACCACTTGGACAAATGCATCCACTCGCCTGCTGTGATGCTGGCCCCTCAGCGGGACGCCGACAAAGACCTCCTTGTCGTCGGCACGCGGTGCAAAAGGCTCCATGAGTCTAGGATTTCGGTTTAGGGTTTAGGGCTGCGATCTAAGGCAAGAAAGCCCGACCTTGAGACTTTCGTGCGCAAAGGCAAAACTTGCGTTTGCCCACGATAGCAATAGAGTTTGATATCATTTTATGATAGAGAGCTTTAGGGGTTTAGGGCTTAGGGTAGGGGCCTTAATAACTAGAAAAGGGTTCCTTCAAAGGGCTCTTATAAAGGGTCTATAAGGGTCACAATAGGGGCTACTATGAGGGTTTAGCATAGGGGCCTTTATAATCAGAAAAAGGTTTTGGGGCATACTATATATAGTAATATTAATAAGGAGCCCTCCAACATAGTATAGGTAATTATTGAGGCTCCGATATTATTTGTGCATCTTTCGTTATCCCGAAGGCTCCATGTGCCCATATAGTATATACTTAAGCCTTGAAATTAAGAAGGGTTCCTATACAGTGACTTTAAGGCCCAAGTATATGGAGCCTTAGGGTATTGTTGCCATGATTATCACTCTGCGTGTTGTTTCAAAGGGGGCTGGGTTTTAGGGTTTAGGGTTTAGGGTTGCTGAGTGTAAACATGAAGTTAGCGTGGGTGTGCACAGGCTCCGTAGCGGAGAACAAGTCGACGGACTGCTTATTCAGAAACACACCGAAAAGGCCGGCAGATTATTTCTGTGGAATACGCAGTCCACGGACCGTGAAGCCTGTGGAGAGTACGACATTTCGGCCTCGGAGGCATTGAAGAAGTGACCCTGTGCGACTTGCATCTTGTCGCGGAGTTTTGCAGGGCATTGGCGAGGCCGGAGGGCAGCGGCGGGCAAGTTTGTGCAACGCGAATTCAAAGCAAACTTGCAGCAAAGCTTGAGCATTCTTGTGGCAAAAATGCAGGAGCAGTTTCCCGGAATGCTTTGCGAACCGAAGGAGGAAAGATTCAGGGTTTCACTGGATACCATAGCGGCAAGTCGTCGGTGGATTGTTAACGGTTCTGTGAGAGATTCTGATGACATCCCGGGGTTCGTTACCGTCCTCAAATACGAATGGCAGATGTTTTCGGGTCCAGGTCTGCATATGGGAGTTTCCGAAAATGGGGGACCCTAATATAGTACCCTAAATAGCAGGATCCTTAGTATAAGGACCCCAAAATAAGGTACCCCTAATTTTCGGAAACTCCCAAAGGTGTGGGTTTAGAACGGGCCTAAATTTCCTAAATCCTCATCCATACAAATCCCTTAGGGTGTGACTCTCTTCTTCAACAACCGGGCCCCAAAAAGTTCAAACTTTCGAAAATAGAGCTAATATATAAGGCCAAAATTCGGCCAAAAAGTTTAAAGTTCCCCCGTTCACCATCTAAGTAGGTCCTTGGATCCCCAACAAAGCCCTTCCCCTTCCTAAGAGCCAGTTCTACTATGTTTGGAGCCTCTGGGTTAGGGTTCCGTATGACAACTACACTACTGTTGATGGACAAAATCCTGCATGACCCTAAGGACCCTAAACTATGGGAATTATGGTATCTTATAATGGGTAATGCAGGATTTTGTCCATCAGCCGTATCATCTACCCCACAACCCCATCCTAATTATTTAGGTCAAAGGCTACATGCCGACGGCCTGTGGTGTTGTCTTCAAGCTTTTTGGGATGTCGTGTTTAGGGTTTAGGAGTTAGCCAACACCCTAAACCTCCGGTTTAGGGTTTAGGGTTTAGGGTCCCTATAGTCCCCAAACCTACACAAAAGGTTAGGGTTTGGGGTCTAGGATGTTCGCTTGGTGGGGGTTGGGACGACAGGTGTGGTCAAAGGGCTTGCAGGTTCAAGGTCTATCCATCAGGCTATAGGGCTCTAAGTCTAGGGCCTAAGGTTAGGCTTCATAGCAACAACAAGGCTCATGCCGCTTGGGTCAGACGGCTTCCAAGGCGTAGTGGCTCAGTATATTTACCTAAACCCTAATTCTATAAATGTAGGGTTTCAGGCTTTTCCCTTAACTCGAAACCCTAAACCTTTAAGGATTACTTTACTAGGATCCTCAGTAACCCTTTTTCTTTGTCTTCAGTCTTAATAAGGAGACCCAAAACTCAAAAGGGCAAAAGGGTACTACTCAGGAACCTAGCCCTAAACCCTAAACCCCATTGTGAAGCTTTAACCCTGATCTGGCTTAAGCCTAAACCCTAAACCCTGAACTCTTGGGTTTTACTTTAAGACTTTAAGATCTGCAAACTTTCATGTTTACTAGGTTCCCCAGTAACCCCTCAATAATAAGGGGGGCAAAAGGGTACTACTCAGGAACCTAGTAGACCCTGAACCTCTATAGATCCCTTATAGAACCCTTTAAAGAACCCTTACAGAACCCTTTAAGGATCCCTTATAGAACCCCTACACTTCAGGGATTAGGATCTGCAAACTTTCATAAAGTTCTCGTCGTCGAGAGCCCGACAAGGCTCTCCCGCAAGCGGAGCACCACCTGCAGTGGCAGTCGGAGAGGCATATAACCAGACGGTCCCAGGTACCTAAAGTGAACCCCGGAAAGTTGGAACATGGTTTTTGGAGGATTAATGCTGGGATCCCCTATACTTTACCTTAAGGCCATGAGGATATTGATGTTCCAACTTTCTGGCTTCTACTGCANCCTAAAGTGAACCCCGGAAAGTTGGAACATGGTTTTTGGAGGATTAATGCTGGGATCCCCTATACTTTACCTTAAGGCCATGAGGATATTGATGTTCCAACTTTCTGGCTTCTACTGCACATGGGGTTCCTTTAAAGGGTTCCGTTATGGGGGTTACTTGCCTAATTCCTACCTCATGCAGATACCGCATCAACCTTAAAGCCGAAACTCTGAAGTCTAAAACCTCACTGCATTTTACATTCCAAAGACCTCCGTAATTCAGGGTCCAAGAGTACTACCAGTCGGGATCTAGAGAGCCAAAACCATTCAGGGGCTCGACTTTGGGGATCTACAATCCTACTTCTTTTGTACACGGACCCTCGGGCCGTAAACCTGCACAGTCTTGAAAGCTGTATGTTGCGAAAGATTGTCGAATCAGCAACTACGGCACCAATCCCATCAATAACACCTATGATATATACTCACCAGTGCCCTAACATAAACCCCACCCCACACTTCATATCCTGGCCCTCTGCAATACTTCTATGCGAAATCACAGTTCCTTCAAATCCTCAACGTGCTATGGCAAGCTCAAGAGCAGTGATAGGAAGACCACAATCAGTGGCAGAAATAGCAAACCAGAAGCTCGGGACCAAACCAAACCAACCCAGACAGTTTTCCAGTTGGTTCCCGTGAAAGACCAGAAGGACAGTCATGACACAGAATGCGCACTAGAAACGCACAACAGCTACGGCAGCAGCTGCAGCCCGCCGACTCAGGACAGAGATCACATCCATGATAAATGGCAGCAGCTTTCCAAAACCCAAGGGGTCCAAGTATCATTGCAGTACATACTTTTGGGCCCCAATTATCTACTAAGAACTTGCTATATTGGTACTTGGACCCTTTGGGAACTTCACCAGATTCAAAAATCCAAAATCTCCACACTTTCACAACATCTTCAAAAATCTTCAATCAAGCCAATATAGGGGCCTTAATAATTAGAATAGGCTTTTGGGGCCCATGATACTATGAAGACAAGGGTCTGAGTCTCACTCGAACCCCATCGCCCACAAGCCGCAAGCTGCCTCCTCCCAACGGGTGAGGAACCCTAAACCCCAAACCCTAAAACCCTACAACCCCTAAACGGAGCCTCAACCCCAAAAACTCCTGCTGGGGCCGCTGACCACCAGCAGCCTCTTCCGTGGGCGATAGCAGCGCCTGCCCAGGAAGACCACGGCAGAGAGGCTTCCTTTAAAGAGCCATTCGAGTTTTCAGTGCTTTTTGCCCCTTCAGGGCATTAAGTGCCCTCTCAGGGTTCCTCTAAGGGAGAAAAAGAGCTTTGAGGATTTAGGCTTCGAGTGGTGAACGGGTTCCAGCCTAGAGTTTACCTGGACCCTGGAGTTTAAGGTAACTCCCCCCTCCCCCCTCCCCCCTCCCCCACACTCCGCTCACACTCCGGCTCACACTTTTCTCACACTTCCGCTCACACTCCCGCTCACACTCAAAATGCTGCAAAACCCAGGGAAAAGTGTGAGAAAAGTGAAGCCCCATGTAACAGACAGGTTTCCTCTTACAAGGTCTGCAAAAAGACAGCTACACGCCCTGGCTATGGCAACTCAGTCCATTTACTACCTCGAATCTCACACCCCGGTATAACCCCTGGACGCCGATGGTCTTAGGCCATCAATGGGAGAATGCACAAGTCTCATGCTAAAGCATCAGCATCCACGCCAAAAACCTTGAACATGCCTCAAGCCCCATAAACCCTAAGATCTAGCGTTTATTGGGGGCTCTATACGCGGGTTCACCATACTCCTGGGTGTAGGGTCTTGAGGGTTTATACCGCTAAAGGTTTAGAGTTCCGAGCTTGTGCTTTAGGGTTCAACACAAGAACTGTGAAAGTTAAACGGTTCGGTAGTGGAGATGAAGCAGCACACAGTGCGACGACTTTGCCCTCGCTCGCAGTCTGTGGAACTGGTCGCGGTCAGGCCTTGGCAACGTTCACACTACATTCAGGAATAAATCTTAGATCATGTTAAGCACCCCGCTATGATGGACGCTACCATCCCTCCACCCTCTATCATAATGTCGAACTGCTAAATTAGTTAACTGGTTTTGGAGTCTCTGGGCACCATCTAAGGCCCTGCTCGGCTAGCTCGATCAAGACTTACCCAAAGGATCCATGTACCCAAATTGTATATACTTTGGCCCCAAAGTACCAATATAGAGACTACTTTAAGGCTTAAGTATATACTATTTGGGTACATGGATCCTTTGACTTACTATCCCCGGTATACAGGCCAGGTAGTAATTTGCAGGGCCTTCACTCTGGCTGTTTTTTTGGTTAAGCTGTTTCCGGACCTCTTGTGCATATGCATACGTCGGCGTACGGTTGGATCAGCCTAATGTAGGGGCCTCAAATATTACAATAGGGTTTCGGGGTATATTATACTAGAATCATCGTAAGGAGCCCTTAGAAATAATATTGGTAGTTATTTGAGCTTCTACATTAAACCCGGCCTAAATCCTTAACCCTAAAACCCTAACGCCCTACAACCCAAGGCCCTAAACCCAAAAACCCTAACGCCCTACAACCCTAAAGGGCCCTAAACCCTGCTAAACCCGGAGGTGAAGTGCAGGTCTATGGTCTGAGAAGTTTCCTGCAGTGGCTACGGGTGCAGGGTTTCTGGAATTCGGGCCGAGGGTACCACTGACTGCCACTGACCCAAAGGTCCTCAGTACCGGTATAGTAGAATGTAGGGTTTCTAGAGTATGAATCACTATTATGGTTTAGCTGAGTTTTTGCATAGAGGTACTTAGGACCCTTTGGGTTGTGCAGCAAAAAATGCAAGGGGCCTGCATGTTTGCACATCCAAAGCCGTGCTTGCACTAACACCTTGCACCCCCCCCGTTTGGGGTTTAGGGTTTACCTTATTGCGGTAACAAGATAACCCTGATTAACCCTAACCGATTCGGACGCCGTAACCCTGGGACCCTGCATAACACCATAAAGCCCGAAAGGCCTGAATCCAACAACCCGGGCTTCGTTGTTAAGTTTGCACGCGAACTTCAAGCATCTAGGTTCGAATCGGCGCATATTACCCCACCCCCCACCCGCCCCGAAAAGCCTATGCTGGCCAAACTTTGCAAACTCATATTAAGCCCTGGAATAATCAAATCCTGAACCTTCAATCCGAAACTCAAAGCCCATTACCCATTGACCCCTAACGCACGAGTCCTGCAAGACATGGAGCTTTCTTGACAGCTGCTTCCGCTGTCTCCACGTCCTGTATGCCAAGAAGGGGCAACAAGCTAAGACTAGCTTGGGCTAGTGGTTTCGGTTGCAGGTTTATGGTTTTGCCGGAAACTACTTTTCTGTAGCTTCTGATTAACGACCAAGTTTCGATTTATAGGAACCCTACAAACAGGTAGGTTTTGGCAAGTTGAGGTAAGGCTCAGAGTCTGGCAGGGTTTCTAATAGGGTTTGTCCTTTATAGCATAAGAACATGAATAAGAAACCTTATATTAATCCTAATGTTTTGAGGTT
Organism: Symbiodinium sp. clade A Y106; assembly: GCA_003297005.1. Taxonomy (NCBI): domain Eukaryota; class Dinophyceae; order Suessiales; family Symbiodiniaceae; genus Symbiodinium; species Symbiodinium sp. clade A. Next base: position 9,597 of record BGNK01006363.1, read on the forward strand.
ATACGTTCAGGGTTTGTTACCCTAAACCCTAAACCGTGCTACATACGCTTCACAGCGGCTGTTACGGGGTGGTATGGGGTTTATGCCTGGGTCCCATGTGGGGCTTTTGGCTGAGGTATGGATTTGAGAACCGAAGATATTAAGGGTTTAATGTTTAGGACTTGGGGTTTAGAGCTTACGGTGTTCGGGTTTAGAGGTTTGGGTGTAGGGTTTAGGGCTTTAGGGTTCTGGGGCTCTGGGTTTTGGGGTTTATGCTTCAGGTTTTAGGAACAAGATGTCTCAGGCCAGAAGTGCTTTGCTCTTTCGGCTTCATACGTAAGTTCGTAAGTTTGACCCCATGGGTGCCTAATTGCTGTTTTTCGAGGCCCGGAAGATGTCGCAAGTCGCAAGTGTTGACCCCATACCCTAAACCCTCCTAAACGCTGAATCCTAAACCCTAAACCCAGAACAATTCGGAACGGAGATCTTCTTCTCGGAATGGTTGAAAGCGGGAGGGAGGCGGAGGCTCAATGCCATTCTGTGCCCATAGTTGGAGGTTCATGGGTAGTTAGAAGTGGGGTTATAAGCCCCCTAATAAGGCTTTCATAAGCGTAGTGACCTTACTTTTTCCCCCCACTTATATAGTTACCCATGAACCTCCAAGTAGGCCCTAAACCCTATACCCTTAAATGAACCCCTATATATCCCTTTAAAGGGACCCTTTCTTTTTTCCCCCACTTATAGTTACGTTACCCATGAACCTCCAAGTTATGTAACCAAAGCAACCCAAGGGCTCCATGTGCCAACATATCGTATATATACTTAGGCATTAAAGGGGTCCCTATATACGGATACTTTAAGGCGCACGAACATATACTATACGTATATATATATATATATATATGTATATATATATGTATATATATATATGTGTATATATGGTATATGTATGTATATACAGAGCCTTTATAAGGTAGTTTGACACATAAATCCTTGAAAGCCTGAGCCCTAGAAGCCCGAAAACAAACCTGAAGACACTCCGTGGAAACCAAACCACCGCTCCGTACATGAACCCCAGACCCCAAACCCAAACCCAAACCCTAAACCCTAACCCCCTAAACCCTAAACCCCTAAACCCTAAACCCTCACAAATCCTATACTCCCCAAACACACAACCCTAAGGGTCCAAGTAACTACTATCCTAAACCCGAGTACCTAATTATTGGGTCCTTTGGACCCTTAGGGACAACCTCCACAACCCTTACCCTAAGACTCCACGTATACAAATAATACCTACTTTAGGGGTGAAAAGTCTATAAATGGTACCTACTTTGGTCTACTTGGAGTCTTAGGGTTAAGCCCGACCCTTGCGGTCGGCGTCCTCGGCGAGTTTTTGCAATCGCGCGGGGCTGCCAGCCGAGTCCGGAAGCTGCAGAGAGGTTTGGAGCAACACAGGGCCCTTAATGATCAGAATCCCTAAGGGTCCTAGTCCCTATATTTGTACATTGGGGCCAAAGTATATGCTATTTGGGTACACGGACCCTTGGACCCTTGGGAAATAGGGTTCTGTTTAAGTAAAGCGCTCCTTCAAGCAGTTCTGTAAGGGCTTCATAACAAGGGTTTCAAGCGTAGAAGGCCTGAATAATTGGTAATATAAATAAACGGAGACTATAAGGGCATGCTACTAATTCATTCAATGATTCCTACCTCCATTTACTGGGCTTTGAAGTAACCAGGGAGAAAAAGTATAAACTTTTTTTTCATAATGGTTCCTTTAAAGGAAAGTATTAAAGTATGGTACTCCAAAGCGCAGTTTACTGTTGTGATCTAATCTCTGCTTGATAGGGTTCCTAGCCTGGTTAGGGGCTCTTTGATGTCAGCTGATAACAAAAGCTCTATGGCTGCCTGAATAAAGACCTTAACAGGGCCCATAATACGATCCCGATTGCTACGCAGAACACTATGTCCCTCTTTAAGCTTCATAATCATAAAGTAAAGGTCATAGTCCTTATAGTGGCTCATGTTTGTAGCGAAAGGGTTAGGTTAGGGTTCAGACAGCAGGGAAAGGCGGGATGAGGAATCAATAATGTAGGGTTTAGGGTTTTGGGTTGTAATATATACATATACAATATAACATATATAATGAGGAACCCTAGGAATAGTGTTGGTAATTTTTACGACCTCTATGGTACGGAGATTCCTGTACCTCGGAAAAACAGCGTCACAGCTACAACCTGCCCCTGAACCCATTGTAGTTCTCGTTGCAAAACGCATTGACGAAGCCGTATAAAACACTTCTAGAGCACGTATGGAACACTGTCAAACCATTTAACCTTTACAAAACCCGTATAGCACCCAAAGAAAACTGATAGAACCCTTGCAGCCCTCGTGGAACCCTTACTGCTTTTGTAATACTTGTAAACTCTGCCTGATGATGTGGGCACCTGATTAAGAAAGCCTGGTTCTATAACCCCAAAATATTATTTAGGATCCTACAAACCCATGGTTCCTTAATCAGGCACCTACATGAACACCCGTAGATTGAAACCCTCCCCCCCCCTCGGACCCTACTATAGGGGGCCTTAGTAACTATTAGATTTGGGAAAACAGTTAATATTCGGAACCCTAATAAGGCACTTATTTAGGCTTCCCCAGAGGGTCCAAGTACCCAAATAGTAGGGTTTTATGTCCCCACATCCATACTCTGAGTGGCTTTTGGACCTTGAAACCCTACTACTTGGGTACTTGGACCCTTCGGCTTCTATCGTACCTTCTCGAAGATCGCTGCGGCGCGGCGCGCTGCCGCAGCGCCGGTGAAGCCGTGGGCATCCCAGCCAAAGGTTCTGCGTTGGGGGCTTAAGGGGCTTAAAGAGGTTTAGGGCTTAAAGGGGTTTAGGGTTTAGGGCTTAGGGTTTCGGGTTTAGGGTTTAGGGCTTAGGGTTTAGGGTTTAGGGCTTAGGGTTTAGGGCTTAGGGCTTCGGGTTTAGGGCTTAGGGTTTAGTGCTTCAAGGGCTCAGAGTGCAGGGTTTATAGGCCGTAACTGGGCCTGGGGTGTAGGGTTTAGGCTAAGGGTGTCGGGTGTAGGGTTTAGGGTTTAGGGACAGGAAGAACGTTGCTTGTCGTTGAAGCTCCTAAACATTAAGCACTTGTAGAAATGTGGATAGTGGACGTGAGCTAATTGCTGTCAACAATACGAATGCACCCTGCCCCATTCTGTTTAGCACATTTCCGTGAGGTAAAAACCCAGAACCCCTAGCCAAAGGCTCCTAAGAACCGATACAGTAGCAAATAATTAGGGTTTCTATAGTATGAGATACTACTATAGTTTGGCTAAGCATCCCCCTATGGTCTGGTCCCGAAACCCATTCTACAAGCTTTGAAAAAGAAACCGAGTTCCAATTTCGAAACACGAAATCCACAGCCGGAACCCTAAAGCCTTAACCCTCAACCCCTGAACCCTAAAACCTGAAACCCTATACCCTAACCAACTAAAGCCCTGACCCTAAACCCTAAAACCCTATACCCTAAGCCCCTATAGACCCCTTTAAAGGAACCCTCATAGATCCTTTAATATAGATTGGAGGAATGCTTATTGAGCCCTAACCCTAAACCCTAAACCCCGAGCCTTGAACCCTATATCACCCTGTATGAAATGAAGACTACGTCCAGGGTTATATACCCCTATATAACCCTATAGAACCTTATAGATCCTTGTAGAACCTTATAGAACCCAATAACCCTATATAACCCTATACAACCCTACATAGCCCTAAACCACCGGGAAAAAAAAAAAGATGTCCTGCGATGGAGGCTGTTGTGCCTCGGCTTCATCGAAGGACTGATCTTTCAGGACCCCCCAAGGGCCCTTTAATGGAGCCCTTATGGCGGACAGGCTTTATGAAGATTTACTTCCCAAATACCCATGGGGTAAGAAGTTCAGCAACTAATATAGGATTGGGGTAAAAAGTTCAACCTTCAGGATAAGGTTACCTCATGTAAGAGCCCCAAAAATTGAAAACAATGATTTGGAGCTCTTTGAAAGGTTTATAAAGTGCTCCGTTTATAGGGTGCTTGCTGAAGGGTGGTCCGATGGTTATATAAACGGTTCTAGCGGATTTAGGGATGGTTTGGATTGAGGGATTTTATTTTGGTCAGGGGTCTTAGGCTTAGCATTCAGGGTTTGACGATTGAAGGTTCAAAGGGTGGGTGCAGGATCTATGCTACCTGAGGCATCACGGTTGAGCAGCTGTGCATCATGTGGATCCGCTTCCCATATCCAAAACTCAAAGTGCTAATCCCTAGAACCTCTGCTAAAGTCTACCGTCTACCCTTCAAACCCAAACATGCATCTTACTTGTTGGCCTTTTAAAGCTGCGCTTGAATAAGGAAGCTCGTTCCATAAGAAGACCCCGAAATACGATCATATGAGTGATATATAAGGGTACTGCTGATAAACCTAATACGACCTGAAACTCTAAACCCTGCAACCCTTAGAGGATCTTTACTGATCCAAAGACCCCTATTCAGGAATCCTTGTAGAACCCTTATGGCACCCCTTATGGTACCAAGGCGGCACAGGCGCCTTCTACTCACGCTAAGAGTTTCGGGTCTGAGGGTGGTTTTCCAGGACCCCCGGCCCCTCAAGTGACCATTAACGGAGCCCGAAACTGGGTGTTCAGAGTGAAAGCACATTACTATGGACTCATAAGGTGAGTCAGAGTGCAGATTTCGCGTTCCCAGGATGCCAGTTACGGGATGTAGGGTTTCGTACATGGCGCAGGATTCCTCCAAAAGCTCGTTTCCAGGGTTCCAGATTCGAGTACAAGGATCTCAAGGGGGTTCAGTGCACACTATGGATAGGTCCCTCATCAACTAGAACAGGCAGGGTTTTGGAACACATTCTAGCGATTGTATCGGGACTAGAAAGGGACGTGATCACTGACTAGTCAGAGTCCGACCTTTACATGGCTGAATCCTGCGAGGTGCTGGTTTGCTATCCCTAGTGGACCGCCGGGGTCGTTTGTATCGAAAGAGAAGTAACAATAGTAGCTATAGGTCGGGAATGGGGAGATATGACGGTTGATCTCTGGTTGTCTTGACGGAGATATCTGAGGGCAGAAGCTCTTATAGACACAGCAGGAGAGGCAAAATGGAAGGCAGCAGCCTCTGTGATTTGATCGAAAACTTAAACTCTAAACCCTAAACCCCTAAACCCTAACCCCTAAACCCTAAACCAACCGGCTCCGGGCTTTCATTCCTTTCTAGCGTCTCTTAGGCTGCGATTCATGGCCTTAAGCTGTCAAAATTACTTAGGGGCTGAGTACCCTAGCGAACTATAGTAGGATCGTATAAACCCCAGAAGGTTTTCAAAGATGAACGGACACGGGCTGCAAAGGAGTGCTTCGGCACGATCAAGACGACAAGATTAGCGGTTACCTACGCAGCCCCTCAAAGACTTAAAAGCCCTAAAACCAACAAACAAACGGGCACTCTCAACCTCCCGGCCGAAAGTGCTCTTGGTCCAACTCCTCCTCCTCTTCTTCGTCCTCACAAGATGACTTCAACCCTTTACAGCAGGCCCGAAACCCTATACTAGGTGCCGATCTCAAGAGCCGCCACAAATATTCACAATTAGTTATAGGGATTTACATTAAGCAATATGTAAACCTGATACGATACCTGTATAGGACCCTATACCCCTAAACCTGAAACCAGGAAAGCCTACGACCCCAAACCTTCCACCCTACCAGGACCCCCCCCCCCCNCCCCCCCCCCGAAATGCCTTTTCTAGAGGCCTTATGGTCCTTCACACGGCTGATGGACAAAATCCTGCATTACCCATTGTAAGGAATATACCATAATTCCCATAGTTTAGGGTCCTTAAGGTAATGCAGGATTTTGTCCATCAACCGTAGTGGTATTTAGAGTATATTAGAGGATGGTTGGGGGGGTCTCGGTATACCCTCAAACCCTACAAGCACTGAGCCCATTACAGCAACCCGCACGGGCCTGAAAACATAGAATGTTACGTCATACTTAATGCTTGATAAGGACTTTTGGGGGGACACAATTACCTGAACCCTAAACCCTATATCCTAAAGCCCTAAAGCTGGTCATGATTCCGACTCCGATAGTGCATCAACAGGTGGCCCCAGGGCGCGTAATCCTTGGGGCCGGCAGCATAAGGCTTGGGGTAACAAATAATTAGATAGAACAGGTTTTTGGGAATATTACTGCATAAGTATAAGAAGGAAGACTAAGAATAATACTTGGAACTTTTTAGGCTTCTATAGTATCAATGCAAGAAATAAACCCGAAGCGCCGCTTCATACACCTGGTCACGCTGCGAAATAGACGCACCATGTCCACCCCGAACTCGGAATGAGCTCCGTGCGGAGGCGTGCATCGCATCTAACGCTGTCCAATAGTCTTTGGCCTGCTCGCAGAAGCAGCTGCTGCCAGGACGTTCAGTGGTTGCTCAGGGTCCCGGACCGGGGCCTATGCCCCGCCCACGACACGGCGGACAACGGGTTCATGCCACCAAAAGTCCTGTCGGGCTCCGCTGCAAGTGCACTTGCGGGCCGCAAACGTCACATGACACATTCGGTGGCTGGAAGCCCACGACCATGTTCCCAACCAGCAGGCACGGGTGTGTACTGAGCCATGGCTTGCAAGCACGGCACACGAAAAGGATCGAAAAGGCAGTCTCGGGCTTATTACAGAGATCCCGATCCCACATGCTCTGGGCAGGCTTGGGTTTAGGCTTTACGGCACCCATATCTTGCAGATTCTTACGCCCGAAAGCTAAACTATGATGTAAGGCTTTAGAGCTGCTTCCACCTCAGGGTAAAGCATCCAGACAGACGGATAGATCTCCCCAACTTGAAAACCCTTACCACCCTAAAGCGCACCCCCCGCCCCCCGCCCCCAGCAACAACAAAAACATCCTCAATCATGAACCCTCAACCCTAAGACTCTGATCCCTAAATTAAACCTTCTAAACCTCAAACTCTCAAGCTAAGAAAACCAGCGTGATTCTTCGATCCTCGTCCTCCTCCTCTTCCTCCGACTCCTGAGGCCATTCGCGCTTGGAGGCGTCGAGCTCCCCGACTTGGAGGTTCGGTTCATGGGAAGTTACAAGGGTTCCTTTAAGGGTCCCTTTAAAGGGATCTATAGGGATTCCATAAGTTAAGGGTATAGGGTTTGGGTCCTACTTGGAGGTTTCATGGGCAGTTATGTAAGGGGGGTTATAAGTCAGGTAACTATAATTATGACCCCTGCAAGGGGACTTGTACCCCCACTTATAGCTACCCATGAACCTCCAACCCTAAACCCTAAACCGAAAAAATCCCAAACCCTAATGTTAAAAAAGGACACATCCCAAAAGAGCATTGGTCACAATTTAAGCTAGAGTTAGGATGGAGGTCGCGATCTGGGCTTCAGTCGTTAAGGCTTGAGTGTTCCGAGGTTTTAAGATTTGGGGTTCAGGGTGTAGGCTCTAGGATACGGAGAGTATGCCATGCAACTTCAGCCGCTTCCGAGAAGCCTGAGATCCCAGCAACACATCCCCCACCTTCCCCAACAGCCGGAGAGGATACAGGGTAAAACCGAAGGGTACCACAGCTAGGCGGTGCTTTTAAAGCCTTTGAAAAATTCTAGCAAATGTAAAATGTCCCAAATCCCTACCTAGACAGTGTAAGGCGTTAGGACCTAGTTCGTGCAAATGAGCCTCCGCCCCTGAAAGCTGGGGTGATGGAAACCTCAAACAGCGAAAGCGAAAGCCGTGGCAGGATGCTCTAACACCGAAACCCTCATACACTAGACGCGCTCGTGAACTCTATTATAAGCCCTGAACCCTATATGTTAAAAACCATATTCCGGAAAGCTAGGCCCTAACTCCTGAACCCAACACGCTGATCAGGTGCACAAGACCTAATAAACCCCCCACGACTACACCCTACTATACCCAAATTACGGACAGTAAGGGCTCCATCGGAGGGGTTTAGGGTTTAGGGTTAGGACTACCTGAGGTTCTGGGATACAACCCTACAAACCCTATAGGCCTTGAAAACCCTACAATACACTCTGCACACTCTAGATTTTGAAGGGTTGGGTAAGCCCTACAAGCCTTTGAAAGCCATACGAGCAGAATACATCCTGTACACCCTAGCTTAAAGGGTACTTGGAGGTTCATGGGCAGTTATAAGTGGGGTGTAGTTAACTTATCACCCCACTTCTAACTACCCATGAACCTCCAAGTGGGAGCTTCCTGGGATACTTGCCTCCTGCGCCTTTTTTGCCTTCTCTTTGAGAAGCTCCAGCGATTCTGCGGCGAAGGCCTGCAAGACAATGCAGATGGTATACGACCAGTATAAGGGCCTTAACCGTTAGAACACGGTTTTCGGACATGTCATAGTCATTAAGCCCTAACCCTAACCCCTAAAGCCACATCTAAATCTTCTGGCTAAGGATCCAGGCGTCGCTCTCGCTCGGATTGTCTGCTGAAATTGTTGCAAAAACCCTAAACCCTAAACCCTGAAACCCCTAAACCCCTAAACCCTGAACCCTAATCCCTAAACCCTACAAACCGTAACAACACAACTTTGTGGTGACTATCACTGGGCTTTTAAGTAACCAGCGAGAAAAAGTATAAACTTGTATTTCATATCCGTTAAGAAAAAACGTAAAAAAGTATGGTACTCCAAAGCGCAATTTACTGTTGTGATCTAATCTCTGCTTTATAGGGTTCCTAGCCTGGTTAGGGGCTGTTTGATGTCAGCTGATAACAAAAGCTCTATGGCTGCCTGAATGAGGACCTTGACAGGGCCCATAATACGATCCCGAGACACGAGTACTGAACTCTCGTCCTAAAGCCCTGGTTCCTGCCTCGCAGTTTCCTTCCGGGGAGGCTTGGGGTTGGGATTTCGGGCCTTTGGGTTTTAGGGTTTCAGGGTTTAGGGCCTTTGGATTTTAGGGTTTAGGGTTTAGGGTTTAGGGGTTTAGGGATTTGGGTTTAGGGTTTAGGGTTTAGGGTTTAGGGGATTAGGGCTTAGGCTTTAGGGATTAGGGTTTAGGGATTAGGGTTTAGGCTTTAGGGGTTTAGGGGTTTCAGGGTTTAGGGTTTATGCATGCATCCATTGCGGGTTGATTCTCCGAGCTTCGGATTTCCATGTTAGGCCTTGAAGGCTGGAGGATCTAACTGGGGTTTGGGGATTAGGGAGTAGGGTTTAGGGTTTAGAGTTTAGGGCTTAGGGTTTAGGGAGGGTGTGGGGTTTGGGCTTAAGGGCCTTTGGGTTTCAGGGCTTTTTGATTTCTGCATGCTGCCAAACTTCTGCGTTGCGCAAGCAGTCATCAAGACGTAAGATCAACAGTCAGGAGTATTTAAGGCTTATATTCAAATTTAAGGGTTTCGGCTCCGGGGTTTAAAATTCAAGTTTAAGGCTTTGGCTAGGTCCTGAACCCTAAACCCTTGAACACTCTAACACCCAGCCTTGAAAACTAAACCCTGATTCCCCAATCCCCAAGCCGTACAGCCCCAAGCTGTAATATAGGGGCCTTGATAATTAGAATAGGGTTTTGGGGCCCATTATACTGTCTTTATAATACGAAACCCCCACAATAGTATTGGTAATGATTTAGGCCCATATAGTACTGGACAGGGGGGCCTCCAGATGTTTTGCTGCCATCCGCAGCTCTTCGCTGCTTGCGCTGTCTTCTTTGCCTCAGTCTTGGCGAACAGGGTTCCTGTAAAGGGGATCAAGTGCCTTCAAGGGGAGGGCTCGATAAGCGTTACTATAAGGTTTTAAAATGGTGGTGAGGGGGGGCGGGCAGCACCAACTAGAATCTATTATAGTATGTGTATAAAGGGACTATAGACAGATGTGCTTATTCAATTTTCAGACCTGTAGAATATTTCTGGGGGACAGATTTCTGCGAGAGTTTGAGGGGGATCTTCGAGAGGTCTGCAGTTCTACAAGGGTTCTAAGAAAGCTGTTGTTTTTGTACAAAAGCTCTATGATGTTGTTTCGGAGTTAAAGAAAAGCCTGTTGCTTTCTTATACAAGCTCTATGGTGTTGTTTCGGGTTTAAAGAAAGGTCTGTTGCTTTCATATAAAAGCTCTATGGTGTTGTTTCGGGTTTTGGACCATACTATAAGGGTGCACGACCTGCAATACCCAAAACTCTAAGGACTTGTGGTGCACAACATAATGCAGGATTCAGCCCATCAGCTGTATGATTCAGTCCATCAGCTGTATGATGAGTTGCTCGGGTTGGGGATGCAACCCTCCGTAAACCCCAAAGTTTGTCTGATGGTTGCTCGTCCGATTGCAAACAAGTAGTTCTCTAAATTAGGGTCCCCGTCTTGGTCAAAAAATAATACAGCACCCTTGTAAGAAGGACCGTAAAAACGCAACCTAAAGTAGAGAACTACCCAAATAGCTGAGAGTGACAAGGAAATCCTAACCCCTAAACCCTAAACCTCTAAAATCTCCCGTAGACCCCCAAACTTCTCCATGTCCGGCAAGGTGCGAAGCACCAGAGCGGCTAAGGATGCCATGGCCTGCGGAAGAGGGGCCTTACTGATGATGATGATTATGTTGATGATCGTGACGATGACGATGATAGCGCTGGTACTTGGGTCGTATCTTCTTGGCTTACACTCCCTAAACCCTAAACCCCTAAACCACTAAACCCCTAAACCCTAAACCAACTTGGAGCTCGGCTGTTCAACAGTCTTTGGGGGGATCAGGAAAAAGCGAGGGCCGAGGGCTTCGCGTCTATATAGGTTTCAGGTCTTTAGGGTTTAGAGTTTACAGGGGTTTAGGGTTTAGGGTTTAGGGATTACGGGATTACACACATCAACATCATCATCGCCATCGCCGTCTTAATGCCGGGTAAACCGGGGCCGCTGTTGTAGCTTCCAAGCCGGAGCCCTGCAGTCAAAAGGCATTCTGAACCCCGTACGTGGACGTTCACCCAAGGAGCATAAGGCTTTTCTGAAGTGATGGCGCTACTACTGTCAGGTTCTAGATATCACTGTGACCCCTTCCGAAGGGAATGAGTCAAGATCACAAAACAGCTCTCACCCTGTAGACAACCCTGAATAAAACACTAAATCCCGCATAAGACACTCCCTAAACCCCGAACCCTAAACCATAAGACACTAAACCGATCTAAACCAATCTAAACTAATCTAAACTTAAACCATAAACCTTTACACCACCCAAGTCCCGATGGGGCCTCTTTGGACCCTTGGGCGGCCGCGGCTGCGAGGAGCCTTTCAGCACTGATGCAGAAGGGTTTTCAGGCTTCTAGGGACGTAGGGTCTAGGGTTTAGGGTTTAGGGTCGAGGGTTTTCGCATTTTGTGATTTTGTTGGTTTAGGGTGTAGGATTTAGTGTATCGAATTTAGGGTTTCGCATTTCGGAAGTTAGGTGTCGAGTTTACGGGGGTCCTGGTCGGTTGCGCGTGTTGGGCTCTGTGCCTATGCCAGCCTCCACAATTCTGCGAATTGATTTCACAAACCACGCTTGGCATGGCCGGGGGGTGCTGCTTCGCTGTGGCATTGTGCTTGGGGGCCTGCCTAACAATAAACACACTTTGGGGGAAATCCTACCGAAATCATCCCTGCCCTTGAAAACCTAATTCGCAATAGGAGGGGTCCGGAGCAACAGCAGGAGGAAGAGCAAAAGCAAGAACAAGAGCAATAGCAACAGCAAGAACAGGAGCAAGACCAAAAGCAAGAGCAAGAACAGGAGTAAAAGCAAGAGCAAAAACAACAGCAAGAGCAGGAGTAAGAGCAAGAACAAGAGCAGGAACAACAAGCAAGAGCAAGCACAGCAGCACGAGCAAAGGAACGATCCCGGACTGAAACACAACCCCAACATCAAAATATGAGCCCTCAACTGCGAATCAACACCCAACTGCATACAAAACTCGAAGCCAACAGTGATCAACCCCCTAAACCCCTAAACTCCTGAATCCTACACCCTAAATTCCCACCCGGAACCCCTAAACCCCTGAATCCTAAACCCCAAACCTTAAACCCTCTAAAAACTCCTCCAACTTCCGCCAGAAGGCGCGAGCTGTGTGTTTGCCAGGGATTCGGAGCCCCGGACCTCCAAAGAAAGCTTTGGGGGCATCCGTCCAGGGTTTAGAGTTTAGGGCTTTAGGGGTTTAGGGCTTTAGGGGTTTAGGGGTTTAGGGTTTAGGGCTTTAGGGGTTTAGGGTTTAGGGCTTTAGGGGTTTAGGGCTAGGGTTTAGGGCTTTAGGGGTTTAGGGTTTAGGGTTTTAGGGTTTAGGGTTTAGGGCCTTAGGGGTAAGGGTTTTTAGGGCTTAAGGGTTTAGGGGTTGAGGGTTTAGGGTTTAGGGCTTTGGGGGTAAGGGTTTTTAGGGCTTAAGGGTTTAGGGGTTGAGGGTTTAGGGCTTTAGGGGTAAGGGTTTTTAGGGCTTAAGGGTTTAGGGGTTGAGGGTTTAGGGCCTGAAGGCTTTGGGGGTTTAAGGTTTTCGGGTTTAAGGGTGTTCAAGGGCTTACTTGGGGTTTTAAGTTTCGGCATCCGTGGAACGCTTCGACGCGTATTGCTGGGGCTTGGAGGAACCCTTAATCAAGGAACCCTTAAATGCTCGATAAAGGCTCATTTGTGCCTCTAAGGGCTCTCTCTGTCTCTCAATATCAATATATATATATATATATAGAAACATATAGATATCGGATCTGGTATAATGTGCACCAACAGCCTCTTTTTACATCCTCAGCAGCCAAGCTCCCTAAACCCTAAACCCTAAACCCTAAATTCCTAAAGCCTAAATCCCCAAACCCTAAATTCCTAAAGTTTAAAGCCTAAATCCCTAAACCCCATAATCCGAATCCGGCCTGCGGGAAAAAGTCTCTGTGATCTTCCTCTGGTGAAGCAAGTCGGGCAAGCGCCAAGAGTGCCTGCGAAGCAATCACTCTTGACCGCGAAAAACTACCTTGAACTTCCAAAACCTACTTGTCTGTAGGGTCCCTACAACTCTATCTTGGGCTGTATAATCAGAGCCTACAAAAAAGTAGATTATGTTAGTTTCAAGCACACCCTTTGATGCCTACTGGGCCTAGCGGCTTTACACCTGAACCTTATGAACCCTTAGTAGTACGTCCTGGAAAACCCAGGAGAGGGGTCCAAGCCTTGTCCCAGCTCGCCTAGAAGTTTCACACGCAAATAAGAACCGCAATTCTTGGGAATCTAATTACTTTCAGGGCCCAGGTACCATTTACAATGGTATATACTTTGCCGTTCAAGTAGCCCCTATATGTACTTTATGGCCAGAGTATCTACTACATTTATCCATGGGCCCTTACGGTAGGAAGTTTAGGTACATTGACAAAACTTGGATTGAAATCTCTAGGGCCCGGGATCACGTGACCCACACTTGACGGGTCGATTGCCAGGTCGAACCTTCTTGGCTTCGGGTTTGCTGATTAGGGTATACGGCTTAGGGGTTCTAGTTTAGGGCTTTGGGTTTGTGGATTTATGCAGTCGCAGCTTTTCCACTTGGAACCTAAATGCCCAAAGTCCCTGTGGTCTCCGCGAGATTGTCTTGGTTGCTCTATTGATGCTGTACTGAGACAAGGATCATACATGCCTTTGAGTCAGGGGTTTAGGGTTTGGGAGTTTAGGATTATGGGGACTATAGGTAAACACGACTTATGAAGGTGGCTGTGTTGTTTTTTGGTCTCCCTTGGCCCCTGGCCCTGCACTTGAACCCCACGCCTCAAAACCTCCAAACCCAACACCCCTAAACCCAGTACAAAGCCCTAGACCCTGTAACCCCAAATCTTCATTCTTATAAGCCCTAAAAACCCAGAAGCCTTCAGCCCCAAACAGAACCTTAAGCCCTAGACCCTCAAGACAAGGCCCAACCCTAGCAATTAGGGCTCAAGGCCTGAACCGACCAAACCCCACTTTTTTATTATGGATGCTAATGTGGGATTTATAGGGACCCTACAAAAAAAGTAGGTTCTAGTGGGTTAAGGTATGGCTTATGGTACCCTGCTAGTGACCCTTATGAACCCTTGATAGGAGCCCTTTAGAGGAACCCTTATAGATCCTTTACAGGAACCCTTATAATGGATCCCTTTGAAAGAACCCATATAGACGCCTTTAACGGAACCTAGGATCCCTTTAAAGGAACCCTTATAGATCGCTTTAAAGGAACCTATGACTC
>BGNK01006364.1:0-10575 GCA_003297005.1 Symbiodinium sp. clade A Y106
GGCGTTTTCTGGCATGGTTATCCTTTGAGGTGCCATGCCGCCGAAAGCGAAGGCTAAAGCCAAAGCTAGAGCCAAAGGAGCATGCCTGGCATGCTTCCCATTGAGCCGGAATGTGTCCCTTGTTTTGGGGTCCGAAAACTGGGTATGGTTTGGGGTCTGTGGGGGGTGGCCTCCCCAGTAGCCTTGTTGGAGCTGAAGCTGCCAAATGGACGAAGTTAATAGAAGAAGGAGAAGTCACACGAAATCGCTGTAGGGAAGAGTAACAAGCGAAGAAACTGCGTGGTCAAAGAAAATTGAACAAAAACGTCGTTTCGTCGTGGCAAACATGGAAAGCGTGAGCTTCATATTTCCAGCACAAGGACTGTTCTGATTCTCGAACATCGCATGGAATACGAATTCGCAACTTCTCCAAAGACATAGTGCAGATGTGGTCGACGATCAGACCGGAAAACAAGCAATTTCGACACTCAAGCCTATAGTTTGTACTCTCGTTCTAGCCGTGATTAACAAGTGAGCGAAGAAGCAAATCATTGATGAATCCTTGCCAAGACTTTGAAAAAAACAAAGTCCGGATGGAATCCATGTTCATATCCAGATTCAAAACCCAGATTCCAACCTGAGTTCAATCCAGATTCAAATCTAGATTAACTTATGTGGTCCGGCTCCATATAAGATGGTGGCTCTGCATAAATATTCAAAATGTAAAAGTGAAAAATGGCATAATCAATTTTAAATGTAAAACGAAATGTGAATGAAAATGTGGAAAAAATGCAAAAATAAATGTGAATATAAAATGAAATGTGATGAAAAACAAAAATAGATGTGAATGTAAAAGAATGTAAAATGAAATATCACGACAGACCATGTCGATCTGAAAGTTTTAAAACCTTTTACCAACACTCCTCAAGTCCCCTTGAAGCCCCCAGAAGCCCCCCTTCTCAAGCTCCCTTCAAGCTCCCTCTCAACCCTTCAACCTTCTACCCTCCCCTCCCTCCCTCTGAGGCAGAGAGCTTCTCAAGCCCCCTTCGAGAAGCTTCTCCTTCTTAAGCCCCCTTCGCCGAACTATGATGGAGCATGCCCCGATTAGCCTAATTAAGGCAGTTTTGTTGGTCTTTCCTCCACTGCGAACAATGGATGGAGATTTGTTTTGGCTCGGCTGCTGCGCTCAAGTCGAATCTTTCTAACTCGTCGTGGCTAGAAGTTACGATGTTAGTTTGTGCATCTGCTGCACCCAGTGACCCTCGATAGAGAGTGACAAGGTTGACAATCAAGCTTTTTTTCAAGCCAGTAATCTTGGCACCGCAGGCTAGAAAGCTAGCAGTTGGAGTATAGATAGACGCCGTCAGCACGGATTGCGGAGGGAGCTTTCAAAAGACCCCTTTGAAGAAGGGAGCTTCAAGAGGGCTTAAAGGGAACTAGAGGAGCTAAAAGGGGACTTAAAGGGGCTTAAAGGAGGGCTTAAAGGGAGACTTGAGGCGGAGCTAAAGGGGGACTTCAAGGGATGAATTTTGTTTTCTTCGTTTTTAAATCCTCTAAAGCGTCTTCGTGTGGCTTTCTCCTTGTGGGTTAAGCACCGCTTAAAAGGGAGCTTAAAGAGACTTAGAGGGGGCTTAAAGGGGGACTTCAAGGTGGGCAAAAAGGAGGGTTTAAGGCGGGGCTTCAAGAGAGACTTCAAGGGACGAATTTTATTTTCTTCGTTTTTCAACCCCCCTAGAGCGTCTTCGTGTGGCTTTCTCCTTGTGGGGTGGTAAGCACGTTTTTTGTTCATTTCTTTACGGCTTGAAAAAGGGGGAGTTTTGTTTAAGAAAACAGGGAGTTGGAGGGGAGGCTTCAAAGGGGCTTTGAAGGGGAGCTTAAAGGAGGCTTTAAAGGGGGCTTCAAGGGGGCTTATAGGGAGCTTTAAAGGGAGCTTCAAGGGGGTTTCAAGGGGGCTTTAAAGGGGGCTTCAAGGGGGCTTTAAAGGGGCTTCAAAGAAGGGGAGCTTAAAGGGGGGCTTCAAGGGGGCTTAAAGGGGCTTAAAAGGGGGCTTAAAGGGGGGCTTAAGAGGGACTTAAAGGGGGGCTTAAGGGGGAGCTTAAGGGCTTCGACCCTTTGCCCCCCCCCTCCCTTGACGGAGACCCCTTTAAAGGGAGCGATAAGGGGGCTTTAAGGGGGCTTTAAGGGGGGCTTTAAGGGGGGCTTAAGCCCCCCTTTGTCAAAGGGGGCGGGCCCATCCTCGACGCACTCAGACATACACCTGTGTTGTTCAACAAAAGTGTTGTTTCAACTCTGCCGCAATGGTTTCGATTTGGTTTGCAACTTTGCTAAAATCAGCATGTCTGCCGACAGCGCCAAAGTAGATGCAGGTTAGCCAAGTTCCAACCGCACGGATTTTGTAATCAACACTGTCGACGATGCTGTTGCTGGCGTGTCTAAGACCGTAGTTTCCACAACTGTTGCTCCTGGAACCTGTGCGGCACTGGTTTAGCACTTAATTGATGGCGTAAGGTTGCATCGGCCAGATAGACCGTCTTTGTGGGCATTGCAGCAGCTGAAAACAGTGAATTCACATGACATGGTGATTGTGCAGCCTCCTTGCAGGAGATATGTAGAGCGACGTCTGGCTGCAAAGGCTGCCTGGTGGACTGCACAATTTCCGTGGGTGGCTCTGTTGTGTATGCGTTGCTGTGCTCTATGTTGTCTTGTCGCTTGTGTGAGCGCGTGTGAGGCTGATGGTGGTCGTAGGTGTGATGTAGCGTGGTTTTGACAATGTTGTTTGTTCCAGGCAAAACTACCAAGAAGAACGATTGAACGACACAGTGCCAAAGAACAGGACTCCTGTTGCCCTCAACGGCAACAACTTGGGCGCACCACCACAACACCCACCGAAAAACATCCACATCCCAATTCACTGTCAGCAGCTGTTTCAAGCACGGTTAGAAAGCGAGGGAGAGGCTTTCAGAGACTTTAAAGTGGACAAAGAGGGACTTTCAAAAGACCTTTTGAAGGGACTTTAAGGTGTCAGAGGGTTTAAGGGGGAGATGGCAGCAAGCTCGTCAAGGGCAATTTGCGTTGAAATTCTCCGACTGCGAACAAAGAGTTCACTCTCTCGTGTAGTACTTGCCAGAACTATCCCGGCATGGTTGTTCGCGCTGGTTGTGTGGACGTACATGCTAAAAGGCAATTGTAGTAAATCGAAGGAACGGTCGATGCATGTGAGATTTGATGGTAGGTGTGAGAGGAGCTGTGATCAGAGGAACGCCTGTGAATGTTTGCATGGGTTGGTCTTGCCGTCGTACTCCTCCGTGGCACTGTGGGCAATAGTGTAGCCATTGTGCTTGATGTGTATTCTGTGAGTGCCGCCAGCTGAGGCGGTGCTTTCGCATGATGTCGATCAATGTGTGCAATTTGGCGAAGGTGGTGCTGTGGAGTGGTTTAAACGTCGTGTTTGGTTCTGTCCTTCTTGCTGGATTGCCTGCTTCGCTACTGTAGCCGCCAGTGTGAGAGAGTGCGGCCGGTGAGGTCGTATAAAGGCTTTTGGAGCTGGTCCAAGGAGCCCACCTGGATCACCTGTGTGGGGTGTGGGTGTGGCAGCTGCAAGCCAGACCAGGTTGGCTGTTTTTCGTGTTGGGCTACATACACGACATAGTTTCAATGGCAGTCGTTAAATTCAGT
Source organism: Symbiodinium sp. clade A Y106 (assembly GCA_003297005.1). Lineage (NCBI taxonomy): Eukaryota > Dinophyceae > Suessiales > Symbiodiniaceae > Symbiodinium > Symbiodinium sp. clade A. Next base: position 3,655 of record BGNK01006364.1, read on the forward strand.
TGGTGCGACTTGGTGCGAGCTCGTTGCACTACAGCAACGGCACCAGCGATCTTCCATCAAGGTGGCGGCATCAGATCTATCACACGCTATCGTCTGGGGTCAAGGCCGCAGCCAACGAGTGTGGGGAATTGACTCCTGCGGAGTGGACAAACTTGCCTCATGTCGTGATGAGTGCACACCAGGTAACCCATGCGCACATGCCGGCAGCACTCGCCACCAAGTTTCAGGTAAGCTTACTTCGAGACTCGCCCAGCAGTGCACACATTTTGTCCCGTGTTTCTCGGTTGTCTGGCCCAATGCTGATGGAAATCAGCTTGCAGCGGTCTGAGCTGGAGTCCCTGCGGTCTGAGCTGGAGTCCAAGATCAGCTCGCTGGAGTCTCAATTGCAGACAATGATGTTTCACTTGAACACGACGGAAAGCCATACGAAGTAGTAGCATGGAGTGCAGAAAGTGAGATGCACCCCTTTTTGGTCGTGCATGCTCCTGGTTTTTGTTGCTCGCCTCGTGCTCTTCCCTTGGTTGATGTTCAAATTCAGAAAGCTGAGGCAAGATGCAGACAGCAAGGCGGCAACAAACGGAGGTGAGAAAATCGACGAGGAGGAGCTGCTTCTGAGAGTCTAAGATCTTGTCACTGTTGTCTGTGACCTTGCTTTCTTTCCAGCCTGGGCCGCAGCGGGGGTGACAAGGTTGACAACTTTTCTTGAGCTGTTGCGCAGATCCAAGCAGCATACTTCCCGCCCCGCTGATGCCCAGCGCCTGCGCGTAATTGCCAAGCAGGGCGCCGATGCTCATCTGCCTGCCCGCCTCCGCCCGCCTGTTTGTGCTCATCGCCGACCCGCCGAATCCACGCGCCCGCTGATGCTCATCCGACCCACCTCCTGATGCTCATCCGGCCCGCCGATGCTCATCCGCGCCCCTCATCCGCGCACCCGCTGATGCTCATCTGGCGCCGATGCCCTAGATCGTGCCTGATGCCCGTGGCCCTCTCGCTCGCCAAGTGATCATCCGCTTTTGTCCATCCGATGAAGAGGCACTGGCTGCCCCTCAAGTTTGTCCAGATTTGAGCACCAGACCCTGAGACTGCAATCTAAGCGGCTTGACGGACTTGACGAACTTGACGGACTTGCCGGACTTGACAGCTAGATGTGTCGGACGGTCCGGAAGGTACTCCAGATGGACTATGGGAGCTTGCGTTTAAACCTGTTCGGGCAAGGCGTCAAGAGCCTTGAGGCTATTTGTATCCTACTGCTGCAGTGCCTCATACCCTAAACCCGGAGTAAGAGTCCCGCTTACTAAGACACGTGATTCGAAAGCATGAACCTTAAATCCTACGTAGGAACCCTGATAACTGAGTGGCACTAAATGACCTGATACTTGAGGTAGCTGATGACATCGCGCAAACCCCACAACCCTTGACTCTCAAACATGCAGCACAAGCGCCCCAGCAGGCTGCCGACGTTGGCCTGGCTCCGTGCCGAGGTGGCAAGGGCCTCGGTTGTAAGAGGAGAGAGTTTGGGGTTTAGGGCTTCGGCGAATCGCAGAGTACTGCCGGCACAGCACCTCTTCTATTTCAGGCTGCTCTGGCTTCAGATGGTCTCTATCCCTTTGGCTCAAACTCGTTGCGGGTACCAGGGCGGCACTATTTTCCGTTCGCATGCCATGGCTTCCTGCGTCTCCGGGAAGTCCCGGACGCCGTTGGAGATCTATGCCAGATCGCTGGCCGATGGCGCAGATGCCACCGGGTTTAATGCAGGAACCTGATTAAGAAACCCTGGGCCGGGCCTATAACCCCCAACTAGGATCCATATAAAGAGCCCTAATAAAGGCCCAAGGTTTCTTAATCAGGTTCCTACATGAGTGTAGGTGTCGGAGTCTCCCTAAAGCGCAAGGCTTCTGTTGATTGCATAACCCTTTCACAAGTTTAAAGCTCTGTGTGGCTTAAAGCTAGCAGCTGGCCTGCACTTAGGATGATTATCTTGTGCTGAGAGTTGAGACCCGCAATTGGCAGCGATCAGCAGTTGCTTCTGCACTGCTATCACTTGTGAGGTCAGCCTTTATGGCATGGGGGTGGCACACGTCATCACTATCAAATTACTGACTCGTCATCTGCTTCTACAACTGCTCCTGCTGCTGCCGCGAAATATACTGCTCCCCCTCCTGCTACTACCACTACCCCTACAACACTCTCCCACTCCCACTCCCACCACCAGTACCCCGTGCCACTACTTCTACCACAGGCATGTATGTCGGTGGAGTATACATCTCGGCCTCAAATTGCCAGGATGCCTGTCGTATCTCAGGAGCATATTTGTTGGGGAGCGTGGCCAGGCCAGTGAAAAACTGGACTCCCATCACTCTTCAGAGTGCTCAGCGCTGAAAAGTTGCACGCACTGCGGATAGTTACACTGACAGAATGCTTGGAGCAGACAAATATCCTGAACTGAAGAGATCGCCCGAAAATCAGCAATGATGATGCGCACAGATGCGCGATGCCAATAAGCTTGCAGAAGACAGCGAAAATAATGTCTAGAAGCAGCAGATGGACGCTCCAGATCAAGACTGTCCAGCAGAATGTCTGTCGCAGCAGCCTTCAAGTGCAGTGTAGGATCGCAGACACCAACCATGGACGCCCCCCCACGTGTCTGAGCCGCTCGTGGCGCTTACCCCAGCTACCAATGCGAGTACTGCTGCTGCCACACCATGACCTGGCCACTCTACTTCCACTGGTGCTCCTGGTACTGCTCGTACTGCTTCTACACTACTGCTTACTGGTCATGGTTTTGGTCATGCTTTTGCTGTCCTCGTAGTTGTCGTTACCGTTGCCGTCAGGTCCTGTCCCCAAGCGTTCTCGTTGTCGTCGCCGGTGTTCTCCTTGCCTGTCGTCCTCGTCGTCAACATCGGTCATCGTCGTTGGTTTGGTTATGGTGGTCCTCCGTCATCGTTCTCGTCGGCACCGACGTCGTCGACTTCGTCCTTGTCGTCGTCGCCTTGGCTGTCGTCGTCGTCGCTGTTCGAAAATTGGTGTCTTGGTGTCTTCATGTTCATTGCCCATGTTCACCAACGTGTTTGGTTTGCCGGCTTGCTGCCATCGCATGACCGAGGCTGCCCCCATGCTCTTCCCCATGTACACCGTCGCTGCGGATGTGCTGATGAAGATGACGAAAGTGGAGCCGCACGAGAGATTGAAGGCCTTGAGCAAATTTGGAATTGAACATAGAGCTTTGGCAAAAGCACGGGTTGCCATGGCTTCATGTGAATCGCAGCTCGTGGAAACCAGCAACAAAGATCTTCACGCATGTTGGACCTAGCTGCAAACCCTGAACCCCATCGCGGTGACACCCTTTGTCCGCGGCTCGAACTGTCCATTCGAGCGTCCACATCACAACTGTTCCGTTTTTTTGCAGAGCCTTCTTTTAGCCTGGATCGAGGCATGGGGCAAGCTCGTGGACTTTCGCGACGACTTGGGGAGAGCGGCTTTTGTTTCACATCAGTGGCTTACGCAACAACACCCAGATCCAGAGTTCCAGCAGTTTCGCGTTCTGAAGGACGCCGTAGAGCGGATCCTGACCAGCTCCGGCTCTCTTTCCTTGGACCCCGCTACAGAAGCCGTGGTACCAACGGCTAAGCCCCGTCCCGTGAAAGATTTTCAGACCAAGGCATTGTTCTTCTGGTACGACTATTTCTCGTGTCCACAGCTGCACCATCCGACACTAGTTGTCGAACGAATCATCAGCAAGCGGGAGCAAGCCAAGGCCATCAACAGCATTCCAGCATACGTAACCAGGTGTGACTTTTTCCTTGCACTTTGTCCGGTTCTCGATTGCCGTGTCGAGGGCAGGGTCCTAACACCAGCGACCTGGAGCAGCAGGGGGTGGTGTCGCTTAGAACGAGTAGCATGCGAGCTGTCGCCAAACAGTACTTGGATTGTCATTCGAAGCGCGACCTCCATTGAAGCCGTTGGCACACTGCTGTCCTTTCAGAGCGGAGCTGTGGGGGAAGGCGACTTCGGTGTCCAGGAAGATCGCAAAAAGCTTGCCCCGGTAATGCAGAAGATCCTCATGCAGAAGCTGAACCACTGCCTGCGTGTGGGCGACCTGCCCGGATTCCGGCGCCATTTCAACCTCCAGACCATTTACTTGCGGGGGCTTGAAATTGAGCCAGTGTTTGGTCTGCTTGACAGTGGTGAGCGTGGTGATGATGTGGCGGCGGAGTTCTTACACCAAAACGGTTTCAGGAGGGTCAATGAGGTAGACGCCGCTGGGTGGCGGCCTCTGCACTACGCAACATTGGCCGGCAACGTGGAGGTACTGCGAGGCCTGCTGGAACAGCGCGCCCAAGTGAACGGGCGCACATGGAAGGATGAGCCGTCGCTGGGCTTTCCTCCTACGATGTCCGCCCTGGACCTGTCATTGTTCTACAGGCACCATGAGGCCACGCGCTTGCTTCTCGGCGCGAGAGCCCACCTTGTGGGTGGAGTTTCACCGGCGGTCATGCATGCAGCTGGCGGGGACAATGCGGAAGGCATTCGAATGGTGTGTGCATTGGGTGCCGTGCCACTGTCGCAGAATCTGCTTGGAAACCCCACCTTCGCGACAGCAGCTGCTCTTGCAGCCACAGAAGCCCTGGAAGAGTTGCTGGTGCAGGGACGCCCAAGCTCGATGGATCTTTCTCGGGCCCTCTTCGACGCCACAATGTTTCGGGGCGGATCGGCTGAGCTGGTGCAGCGATTGATCACCCTCCGCGCCGACGTTGACTACCAGCTGGACTTGCCGCGGGACTGGAGCAGACTGGGCCGGCTGCTCCTTGCAGTGAAGTCCTGGCAACACCGGCGGGGCCGTACCAGTGCACTAACTACTATAGCCTACCACTTGCATGGCAGCACGCCGCTGATGCAGGCAATCCGGTCGGCTCAATTCGACGGTGCAGCGGCCCTGATCGCGGCCGGTGCCAGACTGGATCTCTGCAACTGCCGGAAGTGGGCCGCCCCGGACTTTGCCCATGGGCAGTCGATCCCACATTTTCTGCAGCTGGGCTTGGAGGGGGACTTGTCAGAATGCCGAAGGATTTCCCTGCTCACACAATCGAGCAGCTGCTTTTCCATTTGAAGTGATTTTAATTCAGTGGAGATGTCAAACTAAAATCCGGTGGTCTCGGCCGCTTCTGCCGAGGTGGATGACTCCACACTCCTCCGACCGCGCAGCATTTGCGCTTAATGTCAGTAGTGCAGCCGTACCTAACCCTAAACCCCTAAACCCCTAAACCCCTAAACCCCTAAACCCCTAAACCCCAAAACCCTAAACCCTAAATGACTAAGCCACCCGATCTCTGTAGCAGCCTTGCACTGCAAACGCAGGTCCCAAGGGCGCAAGGATTTTCCAGACAGAGAGTCAAACACGACTTCACCTGACAGCTTTGCAAAACTGGAGGTACGTTACTTTGGGGTCCTTGTAATAAGGATCCTACTATTTAGGGCACTATACTAGGGTCCCCTATTTGCGCACTTCACTTGACAGGTTTGCAAAAGGGGCATCCACACGTTTATCGTCATGAGTCTTATTGTGCTTTTGCTGTTCCAATAATTTATATTCTTTTCATCATCCCCATTGCTGTTGTCGATGAACATTATGATTCTTGTTGCTGTTTTTATCCTACGAGTCCTACGACTACGCCTACCATGGTCCTTCGCGAGTTCCAGCGATGAGTTCTGAGAGCCCAGCAAGGGAAGACTGAGCCCTGCAGTTAAAATCCTTAATTAGAATAGGGTTCCCTTAAAGGGGTCCTTGAAGGGTTACCATAAGGGAGCTACAAGGGTACTACAATATAGGGAGGCTTTAAGGTGAAATTCTGAATCCTGAAGCTTTTGACCGGAACGCTGTAAACCCCCAGGCCCTAAAGGGTTTAGGCCCTGACCCCTAAAACGCCAAACATTCATGGTCACATCACCTAAACCCTAAATCCTAAACCCTAAACCCCAAAACCCTAGACCCTAAGCCCTAAACCCTAAACCCCGAAACCTTAAACCCTAAACTAAACGCTAAACCCTAAACCCAAACCACTAAAGGTTTCCCAAACCCTAAACCCCTAAACTAAATGCTAAACCCTAAACCCAAACCACTAAAGATCCCGAAACCCTAAACCCNCCCAAGACGTTATGTTTGCTCCCCGGCCCGCCTATAGCCAGATGGGCTCAGAGCTCCGCCTGCAGTGATTCGGGGCATGGGGTGTCCTGATTTGTAAATGCTTGAGGGTTGGGAGTTTTAACAGTAGATCGTTTACTGGGAGGCTCAGAAATAATTAGAAATACAGCAAGGGGCTTATAAGTTTGAATTAGGGGTACTCTAAGACATCCTACATTTTTTAGTATTTGTGTGTAGGACATACTGAAAAAGCCCTTTAAACATGGCAAAAGTGTTGTTCTGGCCGGCTTGGCTCTCTGCACACTTGGATTTTCCAGGATTCGGGGCCATGGCTTGCTGCGTCTCCGGGAAGTCCCAGACGCCTCTGGAGGTCTATGCTCAGTCGCTGCCACACGACGCAGACGCCGCTGGGCATCGTATAGGAGTCAGGGCTTCCTGCGGCGGAGAAAATTCTCCACGCTCCAAGACTTTTGCCTAACTGTGGCTTCTATCCTAGCCTCTTATTTCAATGACTATCTAGACTATCTAGTGTTGGGGCTGGCAGCACAGGATGAGGATGAGATCAGCCACTACCAAGTATGCTGAATGCTGAAAATGCTTCTCTGACCAGTGCTGCCGAAGTTCTACTTTTTCATGTCTTCTTTCATGCTGGATGAAGGACATCGGATATCACAATCGCACTCTTGGCTTGTCCACGGCGGGTGTTGCAGCAGCAACAACAACAGCAACTACACCACTACCAGAAACAATAACAAATGCTGATGCTGCTACCACCACCGCCG
>BGNK01006364.1:15046-26258 GCA_003297005.1 Symbiodinium sp. clade A Y106
CCGTCAAGCGGATCCTGACCAGCTCCGGGTCAATTTCCTTGGACCCCGCCACAGAAGCAGTGGTGCCAACCGCAAAGCCCAGTCCTGTGAAAGATTTTCAGACCAAAGCACTGTTCTTCTGGTACGATTACTTCTCGTGCCCGCAGCTACACCATGCGAGACCGGTTGAAGATGCCGTCGAGAGAACAGACAGCCGCATCCTCCAAGCCGACGCCATCACCAGCATCCCAGCCTACGTCGCCAGGTGCGACTTTTTCCTTGCGCTGTGTCCGGTTCTCGACGTCCCTGTCGAGAGCAGGGTGCTGACAGCAGCGACCTGGAGCAGCAGAGGGTGGTGTCGCCTAGAATGAGCAGCACGGGAGCTGTCGCCAAACAGTACTTGGATTCTTATTCGAAGCGAGACCTCCATTGAACTGTTGGCACGCTGATGTCCTTTCCGAGCGGCTCCGTTGGGGAAGGCGACTTCGGNAGCAGCACGGGAGCTGTCGCCAAACAGTACTTGGATTCTTATTCGAAGCGAGACCTCCATTGAACTGTTGGCACGCTGATGTCCTTTCCGAGCGGCTCCGTTGGGGAAGGCGACTTCGGTGTCCCACAGGATAGGAAAAGGCTTGCTCCGGTGATGCGGAAGATCCTCCTGCAGAAGCTGAACCACTGCCTGCGTGTGGGTGACCTGCCCGGATTCCGGCGCAACTTCAACCTCCGGATGATGTACTTGCGGGGCCTTGAGATTGCCCCGGTGAACGGCCTGCTGCCCAGCTGTGATCGTGGTGATGATGTGGTGGCGGAGTTCCTACACCAAAACGGTTTGAGGAGGGTCGGGGAGGTAGACAGCGCGGGGTGGCGGCCCCTGCACTATGCGGCACTGGCCGGCAACATAGAGGTGCTGAAAGGCCTGCTGGAACAGCGTGCCCAAGTGAACTGGCGCACATGGAAGGACGAGCCGATGCTGGGCTTTCCGCCTTGGATGTCGGCCCTGGACCTGTCACTGTTCTACAGGCACCATGAGGCCACGCGCTTGCTTCTTGGGGCGAGAGCCCACCTTGTGGGTGGAGTTTCACCGGCGGTCATGCATGCAGCTGGCGGAGACAATGCGGAAGGCATCCGACTGGTGTGTGCGATGGGTGCCGTGCCACTGTCGCAGAATCTACTGGGAAACCCCACCTTCGCGACGGCAGCTGCTATTGCATCCGCAGAAGCCCTGGAAGAGTTGTTGATGCAGGGACGCCCAAGCTCGATGGATCTTTCTCGGGCCCTCTTCGACGCCACAATGTTTCGGGGCGGATCGGCTGAGCTGGTGCAGCGATTGATCACCCTCCGCGCCGACGTTGACTACNTGCAGGGACGCCCAAGCTCGATGGATCTTTCTCGGGCCCTCTTCGACGCCACAATGTTTCGGGGCGGATCGGCTGAGCTGGTGCAGCGATTGATCACCCTCCGCGCCGACGTTGACTACCAGCTGGACTTGCCGCGGGACTGGAGCAGACTGGGCCGGCTGCTCCTTGCAGTGAAGTCCTGGCAACACCGGCGGGGCCGTACCAGTGCACTAACTNCCCTCCGCGCCGACGTTGACTACCAGCTGGACTTGCCGCGGGACTGGAGCAGACTGGGCCGGCTGCTCCTTGCAGTGAAGTCCTGGCAACACCGGCGGGGCCGTACCAGTGCACTAACTGCCATCGCTTATCACCTGCATGGCAGCACGCCGTTGATGCAGACCATCCGGTCGGCTCAGTTCGACGGTGCCGCGACCCTGATCGCGGCCGGTGCTAGACTGGATCTCTGCAACTGCCGGAAGTGGACCGTGGCAGACTTTGCGCGTGGGCTGTCGATCCCACGTTTTCTGCAGCTAGGCCTGGAGGGAGACTCGTCAGAGTGCCGAAGGGTGTCTTTGCTCGCACAATCGACCAGCTGCTTTTCGATTTAATTTCGACTGCAGCGGAGATGACAGAGCCTTCCAGAAGGTGAAAGGACACAGCTGAAGTGTGTATTTTCCCTCAGATTCATTGAGTAGTTTCGGAAGCGTGGAATCACTTGGGGCAAGCATGGATCGCGATCGATGGTTGGGTTCCGGCATGCAAGGAGCGTTTGAATAGTACGAGCCTGGTACTTGTACTTAAGCTGAACCCAACTTCGACCGCTCGGTGACAGTGTCTGGACCCCTCGATGCCTCCACACTCATACGATCGCACAATACTGTGTCCAACTGGATTTCTTAGTTGTATATTATCCCTACTTCGAGCCTTCTACCATTAGGCCTAAGGCCTAAACATACATTCTGAATTCATGATAGTTTTTTTCAGCTGCGGGAAGAAGTCTTCACATGGCAGCTGAGCAAGACGCAGAAAATCCCAACGTTTATCGTCATGGGTAGCTTCAGACCCGGTGACCATGCAGAACGGAAAAAAAGATCCCCTTCGGCTCGCCTGTTGCGACCTTCCACGGGCAAGCGCTTTTTCACTGCTCGCTTTGTGATGCGTGCTTTAAATACACACGCAAAGGGTCAGAAGTACTTACATGGTAGAAAGTAGGGTTTCGCTATTTGGAGGTATCATTGTGGTTTGGGTGAGTAATGTAGGAACCTGATTAAGAGACCTTGGGCCTTTATTAGGGTTCCTTATATGAAACCTACTATTTTGGGGTTATAGGCCCAGGGTTTATTAATCAGGTTCCTACATTATCCCCCATAGTTTTCGGTACTTAGGACCCTAAGCCCTAAACCCTTATCGTACTCCCTAAACCCTAAATCCATAAGCCTTAATCCCTAAACCCCTAAACCCTAAACCCTTATGGTAGACCCTAAACCCTAAACCCACAAGCCCTAATCCCTAAACGCTCCAATCTACCATTCGTTCAGTGCGGGGCAGCTCCTGGTGTCCCAAGGGGCGGTGCTGCTGCAGCTGGCGCAGCTCTGGGTCTTGCTGGCGCACCTCGGCCCTCTGGTCTTTCTCTCTCGCTGTCGTTCTCACTCATACATCCGTANCCCAAGGGGCGGTGCTGCTGCAGCTGGCGCAGCTCTGGGTCTTGCTGGCGCACCTCGGCCCTCTGGTCTTTCTCTCTCGCTGTCGTTCTCACTCATACATCCGTACGATTCCGTACGTACATACATACCTGCATACAAGTACTATGCAAGTTGCAGTGTGGGGGCACAGCCCTGGGCTGACTGTTGCCATGCATTTTCCTCTTGCACTGAGCATGGCTTAGGCGCCTGACGAGTGCTAGGGAGGCACAAGAAGCGCCTGAGCTGCACTTAGGGCCCGCAACTGCGGCTTCAAAAGAATCTTGGTTGGGAGTTGGCCGTTGCGGCTGATTTGTCTGTGTGGCACTACTGGAGCTCAGGTTTTGCAGGAAGTTGTTGCGGCCAATGTCACAGATGCCATCCCGCCCCCGAGGAGTTGAACATGGATCGTAGCTCGGCCTGGCTAGCCTAACCGGTTTCTTGTAAGGCATTGTGGAAGCGCGTGAAGCTGCGAAGATCTGAGCCGAGGGGATCCACTGTTGTCCTACATCGAAATCCTACAGTTCACGGGCGCGGAGTTGCAAAGCTTCCTAGACTTCCAGTGCCGCTACGACGGTGCGACCGTCCGGGGCATCTTCGCCCTTGCCACGCCCCTCCTTCCCTTGCTGGTCCTGGTGGCATGCGCCTGGGCTTTTGTTAAGGAGCTTACTGTAAGGTACCCTAATAGGGATCTATAGCAAATAAGCGGGTTTCTTTATGATGGCAACTTGAGTTAAACTAACCCTAAACCCTAAACCCTAAACCGTAACCATAAACCCTAAACCCCGAGAGCTCAGGCGCCTGCCTAGAGCTTCGGAACCTTGGCATGGGATCCTTGCCTGCACCAGAGATTACGGTTACAGGGTTCAGGGTTTAGGGTTTCAGGGTTTAGGGTTACAGGTTTAGGGCACCAGGGGCATGCTCCAAAAAGCCCGCAACGGTGGTAGCCGCTTTTTCCCCCAAGCCAATACCATGGAGGTCTGGCTAAGGAAACTATCCCAAACGGTCCTGTACAGTTGTTATTCCTGCTAGCATGATTACTTTTGCTATACTTGCTGTTACTAAAATGTCTTCCTCATAGTTTTATTGTTGTTGATAACGTTATGCTAGATAGTTACTGTTTGCTCTGTTCATTATGGGCCCGGCTGGCTCCCCAAACCCCAGAAGTCATCTCCAAAACCATAAATATTTAACATTAAAACTAGGCCGTATAAACCAACCCTAAACCCTAAACCCGAAACCCTAAACCCTAAACCCCAAAGCCCTTAAGACTCTAAAGCCTTGAAACCTTAAATCGACATGTAATACCGGAAAACCCTGTGTATACCCCGAAGCCGCAATCCCTGAACCCTATAAACCCCGAAAGCCTCAACGCCGAACCCAAACTGTCTACTTGGAGGCTCCTGAGTCTGGAGTCTGCGTGGCATGACCTGGCAACAGGTGTTGTTGTGGCCGGCTTGGCTCTCTGCACACTTGGAGTTTCTATGCTTCGCCCAACTGCCCAAACCCTAAACCAGGCTTTCTCACAGCACTGTGAGCTTCCTCCAAGAATGCCCTTCGCATGCCATGGCTGCGTCTCCGGGAAGTCCCGGACGCCTCTGGAGGTCTATGCTCAGTCGCTGCCCGACCACGCAGACGCCACTGGGCAGCGCAAAAGCTGTCAGGACTCCCTGCGACGGAAATTTCCTCCATGCTCTAAGACTTTTGCCAAGAGAAACGACTTGTGCTCCGGTTCAAAACCACCCAAACCAGCAGAGTTTTGTGTGGCTTCAATCCTAGCCTCTTGTGGCAATGACTATCTAGTGTTGGAGCTGCTACCACGGTATGAGATAAACAACTACCAAGTATGACCAGCTCTGACTTTACATTGCAGCTGCTGATGCGGCTGTCGCCACAGCAACAACGAGAAGAACTCTCCTCCTCCTCCTCCTCCCGCTCCTCCTTCGCTTGTGCTGGGCCTCGTACTCCTTTCCTGCTACTCCTACTCCTACTTCTATTTGTATTCCCGCTGTCACCATCGCTCCAGGAATCGCTGCTGCTTCTGCTTCTGCTGCTGTTTCTAGCAATTGTAGTGGTTCTAGCTGGGGCTACCATCGCGGCTACCACTACAGTACGATGTTAGCGATTACATCGTTTAGCACCATTATCGTCCTCGTCCTCGTCCTCGTTCTGGTCTTCGTGCTTCTCCTCGTCCTCGTCGTCGTCCTCGCCGTTGCAGTAAGCTTGGCATACAGGATCGCTCCAGCCCTCAGGCCATCATGGATGCTGCGTTGGCCCAGGCTGCTCGACTTGAGACTGCTGCCTCGCAAGGCCGCATCAAGCAGTGGCATGACTCCCTTCAGGGCAATGCTCATCGGCTTCGCCGCTGGGTGTGCCGTACTCCCGCGCCTGTGCCGGGCCCTCTCAACGACGCGCCGGTTCACCCTGTTGACATTGTTGCTGCTGAGCATGCTAAGTGGAGTGAGCAGTGGACTGGAGCGGCCCCCCACACCCCTGAGGAGACTCGGGCCTGGTGTGAGCGCCTCGGCCCTGCTGTTGCCCCTTGGTCCTCTGACCTGCTACAGCCGGCCCCTGCCGCGGTTCAGGCTTGCCTCCGTGCTAGCGCTCGGCGGTCTGCTGGCCTCGATGCCTGGGCCCCTTCCTGCCTGGCCCGGCTGCCGCTGCCTTTCTTTCAACTTGTTGTTCGCCTTTGGGGCCTGTGTGTTCGCGTTGCCAAGCTGCCTCTGAGTTGGTACCACGTGCGCATCACGTTGCTGCCCAAGGTTGATGGCGGGCTCAGGCCGCTGGCCATTGCCTCGGCATTGTGGCGTGCTCTTGGCACTGTGGTGGCGCGTAACCTTCGCGCCTGGGTCCTTAGTTGGGCCCCGCAGGCACTTCTGGGCTCGCTTCCGGGCCGCTCGACTTGCGACTTGCATGCCAGCTTCGCTGCCGATGTTCACCACGCCAGGCGCAACCACCTCCAGTTGGCAGGCTTCAAGGCCGACATTCGGCGCTGCTTTGACTCTGTCCACGTCGCCCAGGCGCTTGAGGTTGCTCGCTGGCTCGGGGCGCCGACTCCTCTCCTTCCCCTTTTGCGCAACTTTTACCAGCTGCAACAGCGGCATGTCGCATGGCATGGGGTGTTCCATCCGACGGCCGGGGCTACTGCAAGGTTGCCCATTTTCTCCTATGTTGCTCAACTGCCTCGTCTGTGTGTGGGTGCGGGAGGTTCAGCGTGCCGTCCCACGCGCCGTTGTCGCTACCTTCCTTGATGACAGGACCGTCTGGTCGGTGGGGGCACAGCCTGGGCCCATCGTGCTGGATGCCGCGCGCGCCGGTGAGCCGGTCGACCGTTTCTTTGGCTTGAGTCTTCACCCTGAGAAGCTTTCGTGCTTTGCGGTTGGGGCGCGGACCAAGGACGCTCTTGAAGCCAATGCTCAGTTGGTTGGGCCTCTCAAGCAGCGGTTTGTGCTTCTGGGTGTCCACTACGCTTTCGGCACTACGTGTCTGCCTGACACTGCTGGTTTAACTGCCACTGTTGCCACGCGCTGCCAGCGCATTGCCTTTGCTGCCCGTTCCCTGGATCTCCGGCGGGCCTTGGTGCAGGAACTTGTCATTCCTCTCTTCGCTTGGAGTGCGCCCTGGAGCAAGTTCAAGGTTGGCACTGTTAAGTCGTGGACTTCGAGCATTGCCATTGCGTTGTGGGGGCGCCAGCCTGCTGCTGGCCGCTCTCGCCTCCTGCTTTGGCACGTGGTGGGGCAGCCTCGCCTCCACCCTGAGCACGCTTTGGACTTCGCTGTTGCTCGCCAGGAGTGGTACCGGTGCTCCCGCAGGCCTGCTGTGCTGCTGACCCGGTCAGCTGCCGCTCCCCGCTGGCCGGTGACTCTTCGGAAGTGGGGGTGGACGTGCCTTGCTGACGGCACCTGGCGCACGCCCCTGGGTGTCCTCAGACCGGGCTGGGACGGCCTCTGTGCTCTACGTCGTGCTGCGGACTTCTCGTTCTTGCAACGCCTCTGGGCCCAGGACCCCAAGTGTGTTCACCACGATCTTGCACTTTCTGTGCCTTGCTTCGAGCCTCTTCGGCACTTCGCGGCCCAGGGCGGCAGCCGCGCCTTGCGTACTGCCACGGCTTGTGCGACCGACGCCAGGGTTCTTCAGCGACTCAGGCACCCGCCTGCTTCCGAACACCTTGCCTGTGCCTGTGGTGAGCCGTCTCCTTCGCGGACCCACCTCACCTTCTTTTGCAATGCCGGCGACTGGGCGCACTCGATCGGCACTCAGGTCGAGCGGGCGCTGCTTGGTCGCCTGTTACCCCTGCCGTTGTATCGGCCTCCGCCCGACCCTGACCTTGACTTTGAACTTCTTTCGGAGCTGGCCGACGCGGCGGCGCAGGGGCCTGTCCTTTGTGCCACCGACGGTGGTGCCTTGACTCACCCTAAGCTCGAACACTGGCAGCGCGCCGCCTGGGCCGTTGCTGTTGCTGCTGCCAGGGGCCAGGTTGTGGTAGGAGGGCTGGTTTCCTCCTTTGAACAGACGGCTGCTGCTGCTGAGCGCCAGGCCCTTTGGCGGCTTCTTCTTCACCTCCGACGGGTTAATGTTCCTGCCTGCGTGTTCATCGACAACAAGGCCTTGGTGTTACGACTGCAGAGGGGCCTCCGCCATGAGGCCTGGGCCGGCTCCAACCCTGGGTTTTGGACTGCGGTTGCGGATGCTGCACGCCGGGACCTTCAGGTTTGCTGGGTGCCTTCCCACGGCAAGCAGCGGCAGTGGCAGGCCGATCCTGCTGCCCACACTTCGGTTGCCAGGGCACTGAATGAGGCTGCCGATGCACGTTGCAATGCCGTGCTTGCGCCCCTGCGCCAGGACTGGAAACGAGCTTGTGATGCATTTGATGCGGCTGTTGCGTGGGGCCGTGCGGCGGCCAAGGCCCAGCATGACGCCACGGAACCTTTTCATGAGATGCTTAAGCGTGCCATGGGTGAGCTCCGAGCTGCGTGATGCTCCCCGCCTTCTGTTTGCACCCGTTCCCCCTTTTCGGTTTAGTGCCTGGGTTCTCTAGGTCGCCTCGTGAAGACCCAATCTGTCTTTGCCACTGCGGGCCATGAGACGTCGACCTTCGACTAGGACCTCCTCTCCCGCCTTTCCTTTCGGTTTAGGCCTTTTCCCTGTGTGCGGGGCCACGGCCTTGGGCCGGCCCCCCCTTCCTTGCCTTTTGCTGCCTGCGACCACGGCCATCGCCTTTGCCAGCACTCGCTGCTGTGAGGTGTGCTTCGGCTCGCCGCCCCGGTGGGCGTCTAAACTACCAACCTTCGGGTACGGCGCAGGTTGACGTACAGAACATGAATGAATGAATGAGACCTGGAGCAGCCACCTACTGGATCGCGTCCTGGCCTTGGGACTAAAGGCCTCCGCGGTGGTGGGCCCCTTTGCCAGAAGGGGTTCGAAGGATCCAGGTTGCGGCCGATCTCCGGCTAGTGGCATGCGTGTGATTGAAGGTGTGCTGGCCCCGGCCAGCTTGTGCAGGGCTGGAGACGTCGTCTCGCCCTTGGCAGGGTCTTTGGGTTTGGCTTGCGGTTTCCTCCCGGGGTCTGGTTTCGCGGGTGGATGGTTTGGGCCGGGTTTAAGGGTAGGTTGGGTAGTCCTGCGTCAGCAGTGCCGCCTACCTTTGCATCTGTTCCGACGCCTGTCCCGCCTGCTCGGCTATGCTGGTTGTAGGGTTGGCGAAGCAAGCCACCCGGGCCCTGGTGCATCCACAAGGCCGCCAGGCGCAAGCAGCTGCAACAGCAGCAAGTGCAGCAAAGTGTTCAGCGACAGGTCCTTGCGCTTCTTGAGGCGCTCGTGGGCCTTCTGTCTGGAGGCCAGACCAATGGCCNCAAGGCCGCCAGGCGCAAGCAGCTGCAACAGCAGCAAGTGCAGCAAAGTGTTCAGCGACAGGTCCTTGCGCTTCTTGAGGCGCTCGTGGGCCTTCTGTCTGGAGGCCAGACCAATGGCCTTCCTGCAAGCCTGCGTGCCCTGCTGCAGGGAATCACGAGTGCCCCCGGCATTGCTTCCCCGACCCCTAAGGCTAAGGCTAAGTCCCGACCCCTGCCGAGACCGAAGCCCAAAGCTGCCCCTAAGGTTGCCCCTAGCCCTTCCCCTCTGAGGACCTGCCACTGCTTCGCCGCCGAGTGCCCCTGCTGCGCCGCGTTCTGTGTCGGTTCCTGCCGCCAGCCCTGGCCCCAGCTTTGCACTTAGGCCTGCTGACTGGCACGGCTCTGTCCTGCCGTATCGGTCCCTTGCCGATCTTGCAACCAGGGACCCCTCTGCCATTGTGGTCCTTTGTGAGGATGCCGAGCAGGTTGATGCAGCCGCCCAGCTCTTCCGGGCCGCTGCCAAGCACACTGCCTTGTTGTTGCACCGGGACCCCAAGGCCACCATGACGGTTCCCATGCTTTCGGGAGGCAAGGTGCTCATCCAGAAGGTGGCCAGCCTGCTTGTTGAGACTCCCAATGTTGCCAAGCCTGCCCTTAAGTCTGCCCCGGCGCCGAAGCCGGTCACTGCCTCGCCCACCAAGGTCATCCGACTGATTGCGCATAAGCCTGCGATGCCCTCTGGACTTTTTGGAACATGGCCTCACGTAACCCTAAAGCTTTTGCGCAGGAATGGGCAGCTCGCACGCTGCCGCCGGACTGCCGCTCTGCTGTTAAGGATGCCTGGTCTTTCTCCAAGGAGACTCGTNAAAGCTTTTGCGCAGGAATGGGCAGCTCGCACGCTGCCGCCGGACTGCCGCTCTGCTGTTAAGGATGCCTGGTCTTTCTCCAAGGAGACTCGTGCTGGAGCCGATGCCATTGTGGGCATCGCCCGTGTTGCGGAGCCTGCCTTCCTCTCCTGCCTCCGATGCTCGGGGGAGCAGGGTGTCTTTGTTGAGCCTACCGGCCGCACGATGTCNCGTGCTGGAGCCGATGCCATTGTGGGCATCGCCCGTGTTGCGGAGCCTGCCTTCCTCTCCTGCCTCCGATGCTCGGGGGAGCAGGGTGTCTTTGTTGAGCCTACCGGCCGCACGATGTCGGAGCCTGTTGCTATCACCTGGCATAAGCCCTCGGATGGCGAGGATTGGGAGAAAACACGCACCCGTCTCCTTGCACTCCGCCCTGCTTACGGCCTCGTTTTGGGGCAGCGCCAGCTTGGGCTTCGTGACAAGCCCAAGGCTGGACAGCCAACTCGCCGCCAGTGGTGCATCGCTGGCACTCCCACCGCCTGGTCTGATGAGGATGTGCAGCTCCTCGTCCGTGAGCAGACCGCGCTCACTGACATCGAGGTGCTGCGGCGACAGGTTCGTCGCAACCTTTGCACGTGGTGGGTCCGGGCTAGCTCCCTCGACCCCTCTGATGCCCACCAGCTTATCGCTGACAACGGCGGCGCNCGTGCTGGAGCCGATGCCATTGTGGGCATCGCCCGTGTTGCGGAGCCTGCCTTCCTCTCCTGCCTCCGATGCTCGGGGGAGCAGGGTGTCTTTGTTGAGCCTACCGGCCGCACGATGTCAGAGCCTGTTGCTATCACCTGGCATAAGCCCTCACGGCGAGGATTGGGAGAAAACACGCACCCGTCTCCTTGCACTCCGCCCTGCTTACGGCCTCGTTCTGGGGCAACGCCAACTTGGGCTTCGTGACAAGCCCCAGGCTGGCCAGCCAACTCGCCGCCAGTGGTGCATCGCTGACACTCCCACCGCCTGGTCTGATGAGGATGTGCAGCTCCTTGTCCGTGAGCAGACCGCGCTCACTGACATCGAGGTGCTGCGGCGACAGGTTCGTCGCAACCTTTGCACGTGGTGGGTCCGGGCTAGCTCTCTCGACCCCTCTGATGCCCACCAGCTTATCGCTGACAACGGCGGCGCCGAGGTCCGCCTTTGGATGCTTCCTGCCACCACGCGGCCCTCCAAGCACCGTGCTGGGGAAGCCATCCGCTCCGGAGCCCCGTTTGCTTACCGCAAGGACGCCTTTGAGTACGCTGACCGGCCGGTGCCCCCGAGCACTGCTGCGCAGGAGAGTGCTTCTACCGAGACGGGCCGCCCCGAGCCCTCCACCAAGAAAGCCCCCGGTGTTGTTCGCGTGCGCCGCACGCCGCAGGGCACCCAGCTTCACACTGTTGCGGGCGACGGCAACTGCTTCTACAGCTGCATTGCGCACGCGTTGCAGCCGCTTGACTCTTCTTTGCCGGGCCCCACTGCGGCGGTCATAAGGGCGCAGACCTGTGCTCATA
>BGNK01006365.1:1274-12648 GCA_003297005.1 Symbiodinium sp. clade A Y106
ATTGGTTTTGTGAGCGTGGAGTTCTTTGCACCACGGGGGAAGCGCAGACCCCACAACAGAATGGCAGGGCTGAGGCCAGTGTCAAGTTTGTCAAATCTCACTGTCGTACACTACTTACTGCTGCTCGACTACCTGCTGAGTGCTGGCCTTTGGCAACGAGTTACGCTACCCACAAACAACGACATGATGCTCTGGGCAAAGGCGGTGATCTACCTTCCTTTGGAGCACCAGTTCATGTACGAACAAAGGTGTATGGCCGAGCGGGGAGATATGATGTTGAAAACAAGTGGCGCCAAGGAGTTTATGTCGGTCCTTCATCGGATGTACAACATGGGCACTGTGTAAGGTTTCCGGATGGGTCTTTCGTCACTAGCTTACACCTCAAGGACCAGCTGGTCGATGCGGACGGCTTGGTGGACTTGGTTCCNTGGCTATGTCCCATGTTCACCCACTCTCCATCCAGGAAGAAAAGGCTGAGATCAAGGCGCGACACATGTGGAGAACGAAGGATTTTGGCGTTGAGTCGATCCTTGACCTGTTTGAGCTGTTGAAGGAGATCAAGAACAAGCGTGTGAGCGGCAGAGCTGCGACCAAGGGTGTATCTTGGACCACTGGGATGTTTGTCCATGGAGGAGTAGCTGGACTCAGAGAAAATACGAGACGGCTGAAGTGGACGACCAGGTGTTTGGTTGAAGCCGGGAAGAAGTTCACAGGGGACAATTCATTCACAGCTGTGGGCATCCTTGAGAACAAGGATATGGGCTGCCACAAGGATTCGCACAACGAGGTGGATTCTATGAACACTGTGGTCATGTTGAAGCTACCAGAGAGTGGAGGTGAGTTGTGGCTTGAAGATGAAACCCTTCATGCTCCCGAGGCTGATTGGAAAAGGGTTTCCAAGAAGATCTGGAAAAAGGGAGCGTGTCATGAATTGAAGGTGGGCGAGCCCTATACCTCTAATCCTCGGAGGTGGCATGAAGTTCAGCCTTGGGAAGGAAATAGAGTGGTGATGGTGCTGTACAACCCGCGCGCAAGCCACTTGCACTACCAGGACAGAGATGATCTGGAGTATGTGGGCTTTCCTTTAAAGAATGACCTTGAGATCTCCAGTTTGGATCCCGAGGACCCGTCGCCATCGAGTGTACGAGTTCATGCAAGTGGACTACCATGTGACGAGAGTCCACCGGAACTCTATCTCATCAGACCTCTGGACACTGAAGAAAGGGGTTCTCTTGAGGATGCCTTGATCACTCTCACTGAGGAACAAGAACACCTACTTCAAGATCTACAGGAGCGAGCAGATCGGTTGCGGTTGCTACTTGAGGAGGAGCATGCTATGTTTGAAGAGTGTCGGCAAGCTGGCCGAGCGGTCACGGATGAAATTGACAACGTGACGGCCGCGATTGAGGACATGATTCAGGATGTGACGGAGCAGCAGAAGGTGAAGACTGAGGAAATCCACACGAAGTTCCTCAAGACTGTGGAAGCAACGGAGGAAATCGACTATGAACAGCTTCTACGCGACTTAGATGGTGACTTGGAAGTAGTACACACAGTACCGCTGCATCAAGTAAGAGCTGCACTTGATCAATGGACCGAGGCCCTTGAAAAGGAGGTGAAGCAGCTTTTGGGCGGNACTTTACGTCCTATCTCACTGTCTAAGGCAAAGGAGCTGGAACGTCAAGGTCTTCTTCGTTTGGTACCATCAAAGGGAGTTTTCACGTTGAAACCACCAGCTGAAAAGGGATGCAAGGTCCGCCGCAAGTTCCGATTGGTGCTGTGTGGAAACTATGTACAAGCCGACGGTGAAGCAGGCGAGCTTTATGCCGGAGGCGTTTCAGCTGATACGGTGCGCTTGGCTTTAGCATTCGCTTCCAGCAAGAGATGGTGTGGTGGGACTTCGGATGTCACCGGGGCCTTTCTTTTGGCCGAGTGGCCAGAACATTTGGCTCGGTATGCCATTTTNGTGCGCTTGGCTTTAGCATTCGCTTCCAGCAAGAGATGGTGTGGTGGGACTTCGGATGTCACCGGGGCCTTTCTTTTGGCCGAGTGGCCAGAACATTTGGCTCGGTATGCCATTTTCCCACCTAAAGTTTTGGTGGAAGCTGGCCTCGCAAGTCCTCATGATGCGTGGGAAGTTGTTCGACCGCTTTATGGCCTACGAGAGTCACCATCTATCTGGGCGAAATGGCGCACGGCCCGATTACGTGACGCTCGGATAAACTATCAGGGCCGAGTGATTGTGTTGAGGCAATCAACAGCAGATCCTGAGCTATGGTTGGCGTATGACGAGGACAACACCTTGAAGTCGAAGGGAACGCTGTTGGCTCTGCTGATAACATATGTTGATGACCTTCTCTATTTGGCAGACAGACCTCTCGTTGAAGCACTTCATGCTTGGGTTCAGCAAGAGTGGCCGTGCTCACCATTGGAATGGGCAGATGGAGTTCATGGAACAAGATATTTGGGGATGGAAATCCAACAGGTTCCAAGTGGAGCTTTTGAACTGTCGCAGATCGGCTACATCCGTGAGCTACTGCGAGGATATGGTTTAGATGAAGCTGTAGAAGCGAAACCACCATGTCCCAAAGATTGGCTTCAGGAAGAGGAACCGGAGGAGGTTGAAAACTTCTCAAATGCCGAACTCAAGGCCGCCCAACGTATAGTTGGGGAGCACATGTGGCTCACTTTGAGGTGCCGACCAGATTTGCAATTTCCAGTTATGCAGATGGCATCAAAGGTAAGCAAGCAACCGAATCGAGTTCTTCAGATCGGCAAGCGCCTGCTGTGCTACCTCAAGGCGACGCAATCCTTGAAGCTCGTGATGGGAGCTGATTGTGAAGCATCATCCAGCAGCAGCAGCAGCAAGACAACAGACCACAACAAAGAACCCAGAAGCAGCGGGAACGATGCACAACATACAGACAACCGCGCGCACATATACGCGTACTCAGATGCTAGCTTCGCGCCGTTTGGCGAACGGTCATTTGGTGCTTGTGTGGTGGTGTACCTGGGTTCAGTTATCTCTTGGAAGGCATCGAAGCAAGCTTTTGTTACTTTATCAGTGATGAAAGCTGAGTTATATGAGACAACCAACGCTGTGGTGCTTGTTGAAAACGTCGGATGCTTGTTGGACGAGCTTCTTGGAGAAAGGGCTACGAGGATCCTGAAGGTTGACAATGCGAGCGCCCTTGCGCTGCTGCAAGGCGGACCTGGGTCATGGCGTACTAGACACCTGAAGGTCAGAAGTGCCAAGCTGCGTGACATGGTGGAAAATGGCGAGATTTTTCCTGAACATGTGGCAGGGGAACTCCAAGTTGCTGATCTGGCAACGAAGGCACACCCCAAGATGCGGCTGTGGGAACTACTATCTCTGTGGGGTTTTCGGGGCTTGCCAAATGAAGCCGTCAAGGCATTGAATGCGAAGGACGTGTACTTATCGATGCTGACGCTTGCCATGATGATGCAGACTGTGAGAGCTGAAGAGTCGGGGCAGGAGAGGACGCGCTTACAGTCAGTTGGGGTTGATGAGCTGTTTGTGGTTACTGTTCTGGTTTGTGTTGCGGCTGTTGCTACATGGGAGGCCATGAAATGGATGGCTCGCTGTGTGCGAGACATGCTGAGGGAATCTCCAAAACAGCGACGACTGCGCAAACTGAGAGAAGCCGCAAAGGCTGCGGCTGAGGAGGAGGTGGATCGAGCCTTCCTATCGAGATCGGGTCAAGAGGAGCGATTAGAGAATGATGAGCCAAGATTGAGCACCGAACTACTTCTTCCGCCACCACCACCACCCGAAATCGGGAGACCAGCCAAGTCTACAAAAAGGATTATTGAGAGAGCCCCATCACCTCCACCGCCCACAGGACCGGAGTTTGAACTATTTCCCGAGAATGGCTTTTACAAGACGGTGTCGTCGAGGTCGAAGCTACATACGAATCCTCATTGTCATGGTTTGAGGAATTCTGGCGATGTATATGCGGTTGAATAGTGCGCGTATTGCCAAAGGAATGTTCCACTGTACACCAAGCGGAGTCGATCCCTTCAACCATCTAGGTCCGCCTAGCTGCAAGAACGAGGAACTTCAGGTTGTACGTGGAATCGATGCATGAATGAGGCTGTGGAGCGGCCTCGCACTACGATCCTTGTTTTGATGCTTCGTGATTGAAGACTAACGCTCTTCAATCAAGGAGGAGTGTTGAATGCTGACTGTCTGCGTGCCGAGGCCTTGAGTGGATCTGTGGATCCAGATGTTCCGGCATATGTAAGCAGGCTTCAGAGTCCCGTAAGCTGTAAGGCAGTGCATGCTAAGCATNGGCTAAAGAGCTCAGATACTGATGTCGCTTTGTGAAAAGAGTCGTCCAAATTCGTTGAGCCATGCGATCGAACCAACCGTGAAGACTTATGGCAGAAGCTCCTTCGGCAAGCTCAAACCTTCCAACTGGTGTTACCCATCAACACAGTTCTACGGGGGCCGCTCGAGAGAGGTCTCGTCACAGCCTCCACCCCGGCTTGCAGAAGCGTTGGTGCAGGAGTTCCTGTTCTCCCGCTCTCTCCAGCCTCGTGCACCGCTGGGGCGATGCAAAGCCTGATGGGCATGCCTGCTTCCTGTTGGGAACCTTGTGCCGGCAGCCCTTATCAACTTCCTCGACCCAGATACAAGCACTGGGGCGACGGGGAGGATCACCCGTTCGCCGTTCACGTCTCAGAATCTTTGCGCTCATGGCGACGNTACGGGGGCCGCTCGAGAGAGGTCTCGTCACAGCCTCCACCCCGGCTTGCAGAAGCGTTGGTGCAGGAGTTCCTGTTCTCCCGCTCTCTCCAGCCTCCTGCACCGCTGGGGCGATGCAACGCCTGATGGGCATGCCTGCTTCCTGCTGGGAACCTTGTGCCGGCAGTCCTTATCAACTTCCTCGACCCAGATACAAGCACTGGGGCGACGGGGAGGATCACCCGTTCGCCGTTCACGTCTCAGAATCTTTGCGCTCATGGCGACGCGGCCTGAAAAGGTCACAGCCNTCCAACTGCTGCGGGTCCAGCGTCCGAGCTGGCTCTTCACAGCACCCTGGCGCAGTCCACGCGCACGCGCACGTGTCAGCTTTCGAGGAGGCTCAGGTTCCGATGCGCACTGCTTTGCTGCTGCGTCGTGAGGCTTTCGCCAAATCACTACATCTCGTGCTGAAGCTGATCTCAGCCGCAAGGTTCTCTGGACTTGGCAGGGTCACTTCCTCGGGCTCGGGATCACTTGTGGAGCTGTGCCGGTGTGCCGGTGTAGTATAGCAGTTCTACGGGGGCCGCTCGAGAGAGGTCTCGTCACNGCCTCCACCCCGGCTTGCAGAAGCGTTGGTGCAGGAGTTCCTGTTCTCCCGCTCTCT
Source organism: Symbiodinium sp. clade A Y106 (assembly GCA_003297005.1). Taxonomy (NCBI): domain Eukaryota; class Dinophyceae; order Suessiales; family Symbiodiniaceae; genus Symbiodinium; species Symbiodinium sp. clade A. Next base: position 6,647 of record BGNK01006365.1, read on the forward strand.
CCAGCCTCCTGCACCGTTGGGGCGATGCAAAGCCTGATGGGCATCCCTGCTTCCTGCTGGGAACCTTGTGCCGGCAGCCCTTATCAACTTCCTCGACCCAGATACAAGCACTGGGGCGACGGGGAGGATCACCCGTTCGCCGTTCACGTCTCAGAATCTTTGCGCTCATGGCGACGNCCTTATCAACTTCCTCGACCCAGATACAAGCACTGGGGCGACGGGGAGGATCACCCGTTCGCCGTTCACGTCTCAGAATCTTTGCGCTCATGGCGACGCGGCCTGAAAAGGTCACAGCCGATTACGGGTAGTCAGTCTGAGATAGGTGCCACAAATGTCCGTGTCTCCATCAGACCCTCACCTGTCGCTGGAAGGGCATGCTGCGGATTTCAGCTGCAGTGAAGTTGGGACGTAGGAGTTTAGCGATTCCCATCTTCGGGCAGAGTTTCCAGAGTATGGATTTTGCGCAGCGGACGCCCGACGTCTGTGCGTCGCCACAGCAAGCCACGCTGAGCATCCTGAAAGACCTCACGGGCAGCACTGCGTGCTTGAGTCGAAGATCCTGAGCCCTGAGCTCTCAAACTGCGGCGGCCGCCAACTCGCACGAAGCCTTCACGAAAGCCCTCTTCTGATACTTGTGGGAGGTGTCCCTGAAGCATCGCGAGGCTGCCTTGGGCGGTGTCTGTGTCTTGAGGCGCCCGATGCGCCGGAAGGTTGGTTGAAACAATCAAGTACACTTCAAGNTCTTCTGATACTTGTGGGAGGTGTCCCTGAAGCATCGCGAGGCTGCCTTGGGCGGTGTCTGTGTCTTGAGGCGCCCGATGCGCCGGAAGGTTGGTTGAAACAATCAAGTACACTTCAAGTCAGCTGCCGCTCGTTTTTATTGCAGCTCAGCCTGAGGTTTGAGTTCAGAACGGTCCGGCGTTGTCAGCGCGGGCAGTGACACTGTAGGCCCGGAGATGCCGACAAACGACATGATTTAGCTGGAATTTCGTTGAGGCGGCACAGAAAAGTCAGCTGCTTTGATCTGTGTTCACGGGTCTTGGGGCAGGCAGGTGGGAGAACAGCTGAAAGACCCCGCCATAAGTTTTGAACTGGATTGTCCGAGTTTGAGAATGCCAAACATATCCAACTCAGCCAACAGATGGGCCGCAAACCTTTGCGAACGGATATGTAGTATAGTTGTATGTTGCATGCATTGTTCAACGACTTTAAGAGTTGTTGTAACGTTTGGCTGTAGACACTGAGCTGCCTTGAAATCCTCAAGCTGAGCTTGGCCGCAGAACTTTGCAACCTTGCAAAGAGAAAGCTTCTTTTGTTCCGGTGTATCAAGTCAAGTCAAACATTCTGGCAGCATGGTTATGGAGTCTGTAACAGCTTCGTCTATAGTCTATAGAGTCTATACGTTCCCTTCGCTGTGTAGCGACACATTGTATGCTTGAACGCATTGTCGATATCCCGAACCCCCCCCCTGCAAAAATATGCCGCTGTAGCACTGATATTCTCCCAGTCTGCGAAGTTCTCGTCATGTCCGCTCGTAGGATCCACAACAGAAGCGAGAATTCTTGAGCACCTTTGTTGAGGGTACAGTTGTGGAGAGGGGTCGCAGCGGCTGCCGTTTGTTGTCCTGGGGGTCTGTCCAGTTTCTTCTCATCGGAGTGCAGATCTGGAAAGTCTCAAGCTTTCACAGGGCGTTTGAGATGAGATTGCGTACGCTGCAAAAGCCTGTGAGGTATAGCTCTTGTGGGGCTTGGAATGTCAGCTCACGTTGCAGTTTGTAGCAGGTGTTGGAGCTNCTGGGGTTCAAGTTTGCCCAGAAAGCCCATAGTTTCAGGGGCAGCTTTGCATGGGATTCGCAAGCCGGGAGGAGACCTTCAGGCAGACTTCAGAAACCTTCGCATCATTCCACAAGCTCAAGTTTGCAACCAGTTGCTGCAGCAATGGGGTGAAAATGCGCTCTGGAGGAAGACTGCATTTTTCAAGCTTCTCAATGCCAGCTGATGAAAGAACAAAGTTCGCTCCAAGCCTATACCTNAAGTTTGCAACCAGTTGCTGCAGCAATGGGGTGAAAATGCGCTCTGGAGGAAGACTGCATTTTTCAAGCTTCTCAATGCCAGCTGATGAAAGAACAAAGTTCGCTCCAAGCCTATACCTACACTCCTGATGTTGAAACATCGCAATCTGACATCCAAACTGGTAAGCCCCCGCAGGAGTCGCCCTTGCAACCTGAGAAGTGCGGGATCAGGGACACGATGACCTTCTNAGCCTATACCTACACTCCTGATGTTGAAACATCGCAATCTGACATCCAAACTGGTAAGCCCCCGCAGGAGTCGCCCTTGCAACCTGAGAAGTGCGGGATCAGGGACACGATGACCTTCTACAGGCAGTCCTGGGTTGTGATGACGGTGAGGTTGAAGTTTCAGCTTCAGTATGAGCGCTCATCAGGTATATTGAGCATTGAGGCTGACCTGAGCCACCATGACTCTCAGAAGCCGCTANAGGCAGTCCTGGGTTGTGATGACGGTGAGGTTGAAGTTTCAGCTTCAGTATGAGCGCTCATCAGGTATATTGAGCATTGAGGCTGACCTGAGCCACCATGACTCTCAGAAGCCGCTAACTTTTTGCTTTAGAGGTCAAGCTGCCTTTTGTTTAGCTTCGTTCACCAAACAATTTGGCAACACTATGTGATTCCTACAATACCGGACCTGAACAGTACCACGAACAGCACGCGGTGGTTCCACGCGTCTCACAGTGGCGTGGTGAAGATGTGGGACCTCTTTCGGGCTGCCAAAAGCACTCGTGGCCTTTGGGAGGCTTTTGGGGGCCTGACTATTTCACCTTCAAATTCTGGACGGTGTTCAATGCATAGCGGGGCAACGAAATACTCAAAACGTTGGCATGAATTGGTTCTGCACGCTTGTCAGAACAGTGTCGACTTTAAGCAGCTACATAGATTTGGCTGCAAGTCCTGCCCTGCCATTTGTAGAAACATTGCTGCCATTGTACTTATAACAAGCTGTTCCATGAGACCTGGAGGTATATGACGGTCATTCATAACCTTAGCACTACTACAGCAGCTGCTGGTGCTCTTGCACTGCTGTCGCGATTGTTACCAGCATTTATGACTTGCGCGCCTTTCGCCTTGCTGTNGATAGGTGCGTGTATAGAGTGTGTGCATCTGCAAAGCAGCCTTGTTGAGACGTGTCCCTCTACCGCAGAGGGCCCTTTTGAGTCAAGCCGGCGAAGGCAAAACCAGACCGGTTTCGCAGGAGGCTTTTGGGGGCCTGACTATTTCACCTTCAAATTCTGGACGGTGTTCAATGCATAGCGGGGCAACGAAATACTCAAAACGTTGGCATGAATTGGTTCTGCACGCTTGTCAGAACAGTGTCGACTTTAAGCAGCTACATAGATTTGGCTGCAAGTCCTGCCCTGCCATTTGTAGAAACATTGCTGTCATTGTACTTATAACAAGCTGTTCCATGAGCACTGGAGGTATATGACGGTCATTCATAACCTTAGCACTACTACAGCAGCTGCTGGTGCTCTTGCACTGCTGTCGCGATTGTTACCAGCATTTATGACTTGCGCGCCTTTCGCCTTGCTGTNGCAGCTGCTGGTGCTCTTGCACTGCTGTCGCGATTGTTACCAGCATTTATGACTTGCGCGCCTTTCGCCTTGCTGTTACTTACTTGTATTACTTGCTTAGATACAGCAGCAGTTGCGAGCTTGTGGCTGATAAGAGCGGTTCAGGCTTCGACATGCGGCTGCTGGCAATCACCGGACCTCTGCTCGACCGGCAGCTAGGCCTCATGCCTGGGACCTGATTGCAGACTGTCTGTGCCTCGAAGCAACATCCACCCGTAGGCCCTATGTGACCATCGGAACTCTTGCTATACGCGAACGCCCGATGCACCCGTGGTCAGGCTCCGTGTTCTTTGCAGTCGGAAATCGCTGATATCCGTACAGGTGCCCCAGCAGCAGCCACCCGGACGGAACTGCCTTCATCTCAATCCAGCGCGCGTCAGCGAAGTCCGTCGTTTGTATCTCCGTAGATGCCACTTGAAGGAACCCGGGTGCTGCACGGCATTCGGGCCAACACGGAAGGCTCTGTACCGGAAGGCATCTGCAACTTTCTGCCAGCAAGCACAGCCAGTGCGACGAGCAACAGCGCGAGATGCTTTGCCTGCGAGGGAAGTGTGTGAGGGATAGCTTGTTCTTGTGTGTAGGGTTTCGCCGGTGTCCAGAATCAGCAATTGCGCGTTGTTGAAGCTTGCCGTGCTGCTAGCACTTGTGCCCCACATGCATCCGCGATGTTGTAATGCTGGGAAAGGCATGCGAAGGCCGACTGCAACGTCCCATTCGTTCCAGTGAGCCCTGCTGGCAAGTGCTNTAGCACTTGTGCCCCACATGCATCCGCGATGTTGTAATGCTGGGAAAGGCATGCGAAGGCCGACTGCAACGTCCCATTCGTTCCAGTGAGCCCTGCTGGCAAGTGCTAGCTCGCAGCTGGGTGCAAAGTAGCAGTACGCTCTCCCAGACCTGGTTGCCCCGGTCTGCTGGCCTCGCAGCGACCAGACCAACAACCCGAGCTCGGAGGTGAACTCCCGAGGCCCTTGCNTGCTGGCCTCGCAGCGACCAGACCAACAACCCGAGCTCGGAGGTGAACTCCCGAGGCCCTTGCTGTGCCGGGAGGCTTGGGAAGAGGGAGCTTCTGAAAATCCAGCCTTTCGCTCGAGGTTTGTCTTTCCAGGTAAGGCCTCTCTGCAAGAAGATGGGTAGAATCGCTTGCTTGCTGACTCTCTCTCTCTGTCTCTGCCGACAGCGGTTCGCTTCTAAGGCCCTAGACTTTCAAGTCGCGGATACATCCCTTTGCGCCGAGCTCCGGAACTTCGGAGCTCCGCAAGCCTCTCAAAGCTTGCTTTCTCTCGACGAAAGGGAGTGTCGTGGCAAGACGGTTCGAGGCAAAGTTCGATGGCTTCAGGCAAGGTCGCGTCTTCGACGGTTCAAGGAATCCAGGTGCTGTGGATGCCGCAGGCTTTCCATAGAATCACAGCTGCGCGGCTGCTTCGTGCTTGCCTCGTCGCCGACAGCGAGCTTTGTCGAGCGCCCATCCTCGAAAAACGGCGGGGGAAGTCGCCGCTGAGTTGCTGGTTCCCGTCTGTGCGGCGACCAGCCATGCCTTTTCGGAGCTTCGACATCCCATCCATCGCTTGCCTGGTCTGCTTTCGAGGTCGTGGGAACGCAGCGGGCCGAGCTAAGCAAGATTGGACGTTCTGGGCATGGCTGTGCATGTGCAGTCAGGCGAGCACTCGCTATCTCTGATGCCGGGAACAACACAGACTTCCTCTTCAAAGCAGCGGCGCTCTGCTTGCTCCGGCCATTGCGACGTGGAGTGTCTGTCGACGCCCTGTCTCCTGCGCGGTCAGCTCCCCGGCTGATGTGAGCAAGGTGCAAGTTGTTGGTGCCCTTGAGATGAAGGCATCGCTCAAGGCCGTACCAGAGTTTCGGAGGCTTTTGAAACCGCCCTGACCCGTCATCGGCGGCCTGGCGCATGCCGCAGGCCCTTGCCAACAGGGTCAGTTTCCCCGAACAAGAATGAAGCTTGAAATCCGAATGTCAAGGACATGAAAGGGAAGGCTCGTTGTCTCGGTGCAACACCTGAGGATCTGCGAGCATCGTGGATGGAGCGACTGGAGTCCGCACCGCTGCCCCCTGCATGGCAGCACCCTGCCTTAATCAGCAGCCTCCCTAAAGCTGTCTTACACACTCAGCCCGCAAGCCCCAAAGCCTAAACTCTATAAACTCTAAACCCCCCCCGTTCCTGGTCCTTCCCACCACTCAAAGATGCTGAAGGATGCTGTTGGCTCGAGCCTGGCAGCTTGAACTCTGAAACCTAAAGCTACACACGCATCTCCCCACCTGGCACGGCTTTCCGTCTGTCGTGGCCTGGCGGCGGCGGAGGTGCGTGCCGGGGCAGCTCCTCCTGATTCTATAACTTT
>BGNK01006366.1:2985-15071 GCA_003297005.1 Symbiodinium sp. clade A Y106
GGATCCGTGTCCGGCTCGGTGGTAGTGCAAGAACTGCTTGGGGAAGTTGCGCCGGGCGCAGGTCACGGCGGTGCCTCCCGCGACGTATCCATCCACCAAGAATGCGCAGTTCTCGGACAAAGGTCCGAACTGGGACAGGCAGTACTTGCCGCGGGCGATCATCTCGTTTGGATCGTCTGCGGTGATGTTGGCCGAGAACAGCTTGCCAACACCGGTCTCCTTGATGCAGGCCCTCATGGCCTTCACGACCTCGGGGATGCACTCGTTCATCTGACAGAACACCTGGTTGCCCTGCGGNCACCGGTCTCCTTGATGCAGGCCCTCATGGCCTTCACGACCTCGGGGATGCACTCGTTCATCTGACAGAACACCTGGTTGCCCTGCGGCTCATCCTGGGCTGCATGGAGGCTCTTCAACCAACCCTTTCCCTGCTCCCTCTACATGATATACCATGCTAACACTCAAGTCTAGTTAAAGCTTTTGCTCCAGCATGCGCTAGGATCGTTCTTGATGAAGTCACCGCCCTGCCAGAAGGCGTAGCAAGCCTCGCCGAAAGGCTTGGGCTGCAGGCCGAGCTTGGGCTTGATGATGGTTCCAACCACCAGACCACCGTTGCTGGTGCCCTTGCCCAGGATGCGCCACATGTCCTCCACGTTCACGGCGGGCCCATCATACAGGCGCAGGAAGGACGGGGGCAGGTAGAAGTCGTAGATCTTGCCGTANCTTGCCCAGGATGCGCCACATGTCCTCCACGTTCACGGCGGGCCCATCATACAGGCGCAGGAAGGACGGGGGCAGGTAGAAGTCGTAGATCTTGCCGTACTCGACATCGCCCATACCTGCATCATGCCGCATGTGCACGTCTCTCAAATGATACCACGCGTGCCTCCGACTTCTACCTAACATTGACATGTTAGCTGGCAGACCGACTCAGCTCGCGACCCTGGTTGTTGCCGATGGCCAGGGTGAGGAAGGAGCACATCATGCCGCGGCCATCGATGATGTTGCGATCGAACAGCAGAGTGGGGTAGGCGATCTTCATCTCCTCGCTGTCAGGGTCGATGTAGTACACCAGGGCATCCACGGACTTCGTGAAGTCGTCGGTGGTGCACACGTTCACGTTGGTGCCGGTGGAGGACTCNATCTCCTCGCTGTCAGGGTCGATGTAGTACACCAGGGCATCCACGGACTTCGTGAAGTCGTCGGTGGTGCACACGTTCACGTTGGTGCCGGTGGAGGACTCCGCGGCGAAGTGGGCGGCAGTGGCCAGGTAGTCGTAGCCTGCCTTCGGCTTCATGATGTACGCAACCAGCACATGCTTGCCGTTCCTTGGGACAACGAGGAACTATATGTAAACACATCAGAAAAATTCCAGAATCGATCAAGCATNGTAGTCGTAGCCTGCCTTCGGCTTCATGATGTACGCAACCAGCACATGCTTGCCGTTCCTTGGGACAACGAGGAACTATATGTAAACACATCAGAAAAATTCCAGAATCGATCAAGCATACGAAATCTGTACGAAACACCTGCCTGCCAGCAGCAACCCAGCAAACTCTCTATCTAGGTACTTTTACCTTGCAGCTAGGTCTCTTGACCAGGGTGGCCTCGTCCAGGGACAGGTCCGCATAGCGGCTGGACTGGTCCAAGGCCTTGCGCGTCACGCGGCTGTCCTGCCAGTTCGATCAGTAAGATTAGTTGTGCTGGCAGTGATCATTGTCGGTGCAGGAGGAGCCATCATGAGGCGGGTCGCTGATGCGCTGGTGATCTGATGAGTGGGCATGCTGGCTCTAGGCATCCGTGGGGAGATCGTGGAGACCCTCATGCTAAATCGCCGGTCTTGAACTCCGAAGCCCTGAAGCCCTCACATGAACTGCTTGACAATTTTTGAAAACTATTATGCAAGTTTGCATGTAGTTTCAAATTATAACTGTTCACTGTTCACATCTCCTCTTGGAATTAACTCTTCCACACCCCACACGACCCAACACGCCTCCACCCCCCGGAGCCTTCACTGGCACCACCGTCGTGGGAAGAATTGAGCTCCGCGCCTGACGGCCTGCCGGGACGTGATGTTCATCAAATTCCAAGGCTTCACGGCCGTTTAGGGCACAACACAGTAGCAGTCTCTAGCAGTAATAGTTGTTCATATGTTTCGGTTCGTTGGCTTGTTCCTCATGGGGCATGGAGCTTCAGGGATTTCGGGCTCTCATCGCAACATCAAGGTACCAACCTGATCGGCCAGCAGCCACCGCAGCTGCAGCCACGGCCCCGCCGGCAGCGAGCGCCGAGAACGAAGGAGCCGGGGCGGACGGGGCCTGGCCCAAGAGAGTGTCTAATCATGTTGTAGGGCAGGTACCAAGATTTCGCAGTCTAATACTCATTGAGTTTTGCACAACCTCTTCCGGGTTCTGGGTGAAGGCTGCGTGTGGAAATCTTATGATGCTTTAACTTTGACACATCTTGAGGCTTCGGTCTGGATCAAGGCTGTGGGACTGGTGGCCAAAAGCTGCGAAGTAAACCCCGAGCTCCTCTGAGGGCTCTTTTGATGGCCCTCTCGGCACCCAGTCTGCCTGAGCCTGTGCAACGGAGGTCGCACGGAGGCTCGGCGCGTTTGCCTGGACATCACAGATACTGTGCGGGTTGCCATCGCAAACTGGCATCCTGTGCTATGATGTAGCGGACTGTGTCCTTTGAATCAATGCTTTTCTGATGCTTGGCTCTCCGCTGTCTCAGAGCCCAGGCTCAGGCCTCCCTGGGCGCCGCGACGAAAGCGTCGCCGCTGGTGGCGCTGAGCAGGGCGAGGCTGCCTCCGCGCTGGGTTTAGGATTTAAAGTTTGAAGCAAAACAGCGGGGCCTCTTTGCACAAATAGCCAGGGCTCTGAAAAATGCATTGGCACGGTTTGGAGGATTTCGGTGTTTGTCTCTTCGGGTCTGAGCTATAGGTCCGTTTGCTTGCGAGCGCATGGTAGCGCTTCATTCTTGTGAAGCTTCTAAGACCTTTACACAGTGTTTCTTTTATGCCAGCTTGATGGACAAAGGACCTCTCACACAAAGGAGAAAACGCAAGAAACGGCAGCCAGCGCAGAACAAAGTAGTTCAGTATGCGGTCCTGTCGTCCAAGACGGTTGGGTGCTAGACAGCCCCGACCTTGGATTTCGATCGGTTTTGGCGCCGGGTACGAGATTGAACTTGGGGCATAGGGTTCCAGGGCTGTGTGGTGCTACGGCTGTGTGTGGTGAAAGCAGAGTCACGAGAGCCTCCTCGTGACCATCATTGCATGACAGAATTGGCTTTCAAAGGGTAATTTTATTGCACCTGCCTTTGGGCATCTTGCAGGCATACAAGTTATAGACAAGTTTGTCGCTGCAGATGCCGTGCCTGCGGCCGCCCCAGCAAGGGCGAGGTTGGATGGACGTTGGGCCATCCCAGCAAGAGCACTGCGGAACACGAGAGGGGAGAGAAATGGGTATTGACCAGGTGCAGCAGCTGCGGAAAGCACCGGCATCGCTAAAGCTTGCCATGCAAAGATCGCCACAATGCCCACCCTCCCCGCAGGATGCAGAAGCTCTGTCGCCTTTCTTGCGCAGGATCGTGCTCAGGGTTGCATCTCGCCTAGGGTTCCAGGTGCTCTTCGAGCCTGGAGGTGCTACTCGGGGATAATTGTCTGGAGTCTGCCAAATGCACGGGTACCTGTGTGACGTTACTTGTATACATATTTCTAACCGAACGTGTACTTTTGCTTGTGCCTATTGCGCCTGCGTCACTGTGTTGCCGGCTTTGCTTCAATGACAGGTGCGAGGCAGACACCAGGGAGAACAGTAGACGGGTTTCCCCATCTGCTTGGAGAAAACTGCGTACGGACGCTGGGCCAGACTGGCATGTACTCACAGCTTGCAATTATGAGGCGTCTGCTGATCAAGAATCCGAACCCCAACGCCCTGAATTCTAAACTTTGCATCCTTCGGTACATCTGTTGTGTCAGAGTGTAGCTACAGCACGAGACATGGCGGTCTAGCAGCAGCCTCCGGCAAAACCGTCGGGAACCTGCAACTGCTCCCAAGTGACAATTCAAGCTTCCACACCGGAGCAGCTCCCAGCATGCTGCTTTCTGATTCTACGTATCCTGGAGGTTTCTTCGACAGCTGCTCAGAGTGAATCTCTCCCAAAATCTTAAATCGCGAGGGCTTCAACATGTACACTGCCCGCAGAAGCCGAAGCGTCCATCGAGGTCGCATGCGCGGCCGCTCAGCGCAAGGCGCATGACCCTGGAGGAAACCTGCCCAACCTGACGACTCTGCCATGGACGCTCAGGCAAATGGCATTACTACTTCTGATTACAACTGTTCCCATAATTAAACTATTCCTACAGTATTGATTGTGCATTTAAGAGGCACACAAGCGTCTGACGGAAAGACTGTAAGCTGAAAGCAAGCCAGAGTGCGAGCATCCACTTTATGCCTTCTTGGCCCAGTCGAAGCTGGCTGCCTGCACGGAGGACTCGCCGGTGTAACCGAGCTTCTCCTTCCAGCCCGGGTAGATCTGGTCGGCATCCTTCTGGAAGGTAAGGAAGGCACCCTTGATCTCCTCGTGCGTCTTGGCGAACTCGATGACGCCATCGCTCAGGCTGATGTTGCCGTACTGTCCGGCCTTCCAGGCCTTCCAGGCCTCCTCGCCCTGTCGGCAGGAGATGGCACCCGGCTTGGGTCCGTCCTTGTGGCCGAAGGAGCCACCACCGGCGGTGAGGATCACGTTGGAGTGGCCCAAGTTCTCGAAGAAGGCTGGCAAACGCAGGGCGTTCATGCCACCAGAGATGATGGGCGTGGTCTGCTTCATGCCCTCCCACTCCTGATGGTAGTAGGGNGGATCCGTGTCCGGCTCGGTGGTAGTGCAAGAACTGCTTGGGGAAGTTGCGCCGGGCGCAGGTCACGGCGGTGCCTCCCGCGACGTATCCATCCACCAAGAATGCGCAGTTCTCGGACAGAGGTCCGAACTGGGACAGGCAGTACTTGCCGCGGGCGATCATCTCGTTTGGATCGTCTGCGGTGATGTTGGCCGAGAACAGCTTGCCAACACCGGTCTCCTTGATGCAGGCTCTCATGGCCTTCACGACCTCCGGAATGCACTCGTTCATCTGGCAGAACACCTGGTTGCCCTGCGGCTCATCCTGGGCTGCGCAGGCTTTTCAACAACCCAATTGCTCCGTTAAATGGTTCTGCGCTGTTGGGAGCTAGATTGGTCTTTGATTCTGGTGGGTCTGGGATTGGTCCGGGCTTTGTCTGGGTCTGAGCAGGTCAGGGTTAAATGTTTAGGGATGTGGTGGCGGTGACGGGGGTGGATCATGTAACGACTCTAGCACAAATATATGCCTACACGAATGCAAAGAAAAACAGGCGGCCGACCACCGCCACTGCATTTACTCGAGAATCTAATAACGAGGGTTGATGATTCAGGGTTCGGGGCGCATCGGGCCGCACGGCGCACATTCGAAGGATGTACGTACGATTAAAGCCTGATTGCTGGACGGCTCGACTTCTTGCCCAAACATGTAGGTCGGTGCCGTCTTGATATTTGCCATCGAACGGAATCGGACGCTTCTAAACTGCAAAACTTTGAATCACGGCACGCCAATTCAAGCATCGCGTTTTTGCTTCTGCGTCGCAAAAACGACAATTGAGCTAAGACACGTGTTTTACAGGAGTTCAAAAATCGTTAGATTTTGCATTTACATACAATTTCGTATGTATCATAGGTATGTACGCATTGTTACATATATGATATACCAGCATGCTATGCTTGTATGTATGCATGTATTTATCCATTTATGTATGTATATATGTATGTGTATATGTATGCATGTGTGTGTATGTACATATACATATACATATACATATACATATACATATACATATACATATACATATACATATACATATACATATACATATACATATACATATACATATACATATACATATACATATACATATACATATACATATACATATACATATACATATACATATACATATACATATACATATATATATATGTTGCGTTTATATATATATATATGTATATGCATATGTATATATGTACCTATGTATCTATGTACGTATGCTTGTGTGCAGTGAAACGTCTGTAAATATGTTTGTATGTATGTTTATATATACATACATACATACATACATATATACTATGCTTATATACTTATATATATATATGTGTGTGTGTGTATGTATGCATGCACTCATGCACGTACGTACGTAGGTCGGTAGGGAGGGAGGTAGGTACATGTGTATACATATATATATATCTATATATAACATATATATATATTATATACATATATATTGCATTTGTTTCATACTGCAACACAACTATATGATGGCTGTATAACTGCTTTATAAAGCTTTATCCGCCGTGCCATGACACTGTCTGACACCGTTTCTCGCTCCGACACTGTCCGACACTATGTGACACTATGCTGTGTCCGATGCTATTTGACACGGTGTCCAACTGTTACGATCGAATGGTATGACACGCTGTGACATGGTGTCGGGCCAAATCTTCGATAGTATTGATCATGCAAAGCACCAGGCTGCTAAAATATTACAGAAGCAAAACATGCAACCAGTTGTGCCTGGCATTTTCCTATGCTACAGGTGCAGGACCGACAGCGCGCTCGGTTTGGGATTTAGGGATTTTAAGGTTTAGGTTTAGGATTTACAGTTACCTGTAAATTTTAGAATGGAATTAATTTCAATTTTTGGTCCAGCACGCTCTAACGTCGTTCAGCCCACCGCTCCTTCCTCGTTGTAATAGATGCACCAGTCGATCGCAACCCTTTCAGGAGGATCTAACCAGTAACACAGGTCCCGGGTGCCCTTGGCACCTTTAGCACCAAAATCGGACACCGGGGGGAGTCACGACCGAAAGCACCAAGCTTAGTGATGTCGCCGGCAGCATAACGAAATCACCCGCAGCAACCGGAGCACCTGTCAAGAGGGACGTTGCCTCGCACGCAGGGGAACCAAGGCCCGCTCAAAGCAGTGGCAATGAGAGGCGCGATGCCTGCAAGGACTACTCGGATGCAGCGAAGGCCTTGGCAGAGCCCGCGGCGACGAGAGGACCCTCCGTCGGGAGGTGGTTGAAGTCCCCAAGAGCAAGCACTCCGTAGCCGGCAGTCGCGGCGTCGAGGAGGTGTTGCGTGAGCCCGCCGGCAGAGACGAAACTAGGCCGTTGCCAGAGCCCACGCACCCGCCACTGCCCACACTGCAGAATGAGGGCCTCGCCCGCATCCTCACTGACGCTGTTGACCAGATAGGCAGGCAACCCATCCTTGACGACACAGGTGAGGCCACCGTTGACCGTCCGCCGGCCAAGTGCGTCCTGGCCCTGTTGAGCGGGAACGCTCCACACCCTGTACCCGTGGCGCTTGCCCTCCGCAATAAAGGAATGGCCCGCCAGGTGTGTTTCTTGAAACACCATGATGTGAGCCACGGTCAAAATTACTGGCTTGGCGAAGGCGTTTTTCTCGTGTCCCCTATCGTTCTGCAGATCAAACCCAATGTTAGGATAAGATTGTCCGGATTGGGTCTTTTGCATGGATGGGAAGGGAAATCCTAGAGGTGCTTGGTAGTAGTACAACTTTAGTACTGGAAATGCCTCGTTTGGCATCCTGGCTGGATTGTGCTTGATTATAGTACAACTTTAGTACTGGAAATGCCTCGTTTGGCTCGTTTGGCGCTCAGGCTGGTTGTAGTACAACTTTAGTACTGGAAATGAGCAGCTGCAGCCCAGGCGGCCCAGGGTTGGGCTCAACTCCTTCGCGGACAAGTTCCCTAAACCACAACAGAGGTCCTACGTGCCCCGGGAGCCAGGATCCTAAACCAGAGGAACCTAGGTGGGTGCAGTGCAGAAAAGCCAGCGCAGCAAGCCGAAGGCGACCACAGCAGTTGGACGAACCCTCCGGGCCTGGGCGGGGCTCGATGTTCTCCTGACTGAGATCTCTCTCCCACTTCCCAGGCCCCCGGTTCGCAGTCTTGCAGACCTTAGCAGCAGCGACGGACAGCTTGCGGCGAGCCTTACAGTCTAGACCCCAGGCCTGGCACAGAGCCTTGCGGCGGGCAGCGGAGCAGAACTTCCACATGCGAAGTCGTGACTTTCGCCGGCACAAAGTCTGTCTGAGGCCCTCACCCAAGCAAGCCTGACCAGCTTCAGCGGTTCGCCTCAGACCAGAGAGGTTGCGACACGTCCAGAAGGACCGCCCTTTGGTACCTGGGTCGACACCGACAAAGACAGGATCATGCCCTTGATGCCTCAGGCGGCGAAGGTAAACCTCAGCCTTAGAGCAGTGGACCGCACTCATGGCGCACCCAACAGCAGTGCGATTGCCCTGTGCGAGGGCCCCTTTGGCATGCAGCCAAGCCTGATTCGCCTCCCGCCGAGATCTGCCCGGATGCGCCGCAGCAAGATGCCGGCCTATGCTCCGGGTCCGCTCGTTCGTAGACAACCGGGGCAGCCCCTGAAAGCACAAGCCACACTGCCATCCACCAGGCGGCAGATCGCCGACGACAGTCTCAGTCCAGGGAGCTTCACGTCGGCGGGTCCGGGTGGGCAGATTCTTGTGATGCCGAGCCAAGTGCTTGTACTTCAAGCAGGTCACACTACAGCTAGTGGAACCCCTAGCAATGAAACCACAATGCTCACAGGGCCACGAGAACTCGAGGTCCGAGGCGCTTGCCGCGCTGCCTTTAGGAACGGAGCCGTGCTCCGGGACCGAGCCAGAAGGTGGCCTTAGCCTTGCAGTCACCCTTAGCGACAGAAGCAACCGAAGAGGCAAAGGGCGTAGGAGCCCAAACCTCGCCAGTATCCAAAGACGCGGTGGCCGAGGACCGTCGCTTGTCAGGACGCGAGGCCACAGACCCTTTAACAGAAGCCACTGAGCCAGCCTTGCGCTTGCCACGTGCCGCAGAGGGCGTAACAGAGGATGCGTAGGCACTAGGGGCCCACCCATCAGAGCCTCGCGAAGTCACAGCAGACACGGCCGAAGCAGCAGAGGTCGGCTTGCGAAGCCCAGCACCGCGAGGGAACTGTTCAAGGTCCTCAGTGTCTTGTAGCTGCTCAACCCAGCTGGGGATCTTCATGCCCTCCTTCGGAACAACTAGCTGGTAGTGCCCTAAGGTGTAGAGGAGCATGGCAGTGCAAGAGCCTTGTCTTTGCCCGTAGACAATGGTCTGAGCCTCGGGGCCGACGTTGTCAACAAAGACAATGATCCTCGACCGGAATCTGGCACAGCAGGCCCGAAAGGACAATTCATCGACGTATCGATTCGGCCGCTTCAGGGCTTCAAGATATGATTCCCAAGTTGTCGGTGTCTCGCCATTTTCCAGGATCCACGCCTTGTCAGCATCAAGGACGCTATCGGGATCATACGCGAAGTAATCACGACATCTCGATTCCCTTGCAGCAACGAAGGTGGCTAGCTCATTGCGCACGGTTCGGCCCCGCGACCGCACATGCTTTGAGATGTCCTTCCACTTCTGCTTCTCCTTCTGCATTGCGTAAGCAGCTGCAAAGCTGTTGTAGAAACAGCAGCCCTCACCGCCACACTCGAGCACCTCACACCACGCAGAGTCCTGAGTGGCCTTGATCTCAGCCTTGGCCTTCTTGGCCGCGCCAGCCTCAGCATGGGAGTCAGCAGCCTGCTTGACCCCATGGGCCACACCCGCTGCTCCCGCACTTTGGTCAGGCGAGACAGCGGCCGGCGCGCCGGGAGCAGCCTCGCTACTTTGCCCTTGCATGATAACGTCACCGCCCGTGCCCTCAGCATTGGCCTGAGCAGCCGTGCCACCATCACCGGAGGCATCCACATCCATGCCGGCAGAAGGCGCCCGCACACGAACACGCTTAGGCAGAGTGGCCGCTTGGCTGCTTAAGTTTGTTCTAGGCTTGCCAACAACCCGCTCAAACCGAAGCTCGTGGAACTTGTCCTGTGCCTGGGGACCTCTACAACGAAGGCCATGTCAGTAGTGGGCGCATCGTGAGTGATACGAACCAGCCAGGGCTTTCCCGGGGTGCGGTCCACAACCTTAATGGTGCCCTGAATGCCAACCCCACGCAGAGCCTGCTCAAGCTCCGCCTCCTCCCAAGCAAGAGGAACTCCTCGAAGCCGCCATGTGATGCCCAGAGGCACGCTAGCATCAGCCCTTTCCGGCAAACGCATGCCGAGAGCCTTGCCGCCACCACGCCGGTAAGCGAGAGCGCCTCCAAGTCGAGACGCCTCAGCTCGAGCGAACTGCAGGTAGTAGCCAACTCCACCAGAGTGCTGAGGGGCCTCCAACCACTGCACACGAACGGCCTTGGACTCCTTGGCCAGCAGCGAAAAGAAAACCGCGGCCCGGCCACTTTGCTTCAAAGCGTCAGCGGTGGCCTCCGTCGGGACCCTCACCAAACCCTGCAGCACCACCTCCTTGTCACGCTTGCCACCATCTCCCGGGCTCGACACCGACTCCCACTTGAAGGTCGAGTGCACAAAGGGGAACTACTCCAGCGTCATCCATGTAGGCTTTGGGGATCGAGGCCCGCAGCAAAGCCAGAGAGCGATCCGGAGCAGTAAAGGTAGATCTCCTCACGAGGTCCATGGCGCCAGGGAGGGCATCAGCAAGAGCGACCGCGCGCCACTCACGGATGTCCTTTCGGCCGGCACTGGTCGCCGGGTAGGCTCGCTTGCACGATCCTGGGAACTCGGCCTCCGCCTCTTCAAACTCCAAAAGCACTGCCACAGCCTTCCTGGAGACTCAGATGTAAGTTTTTTTTCCGACATTGTTCCGAAACCCAGTCAACGTAGGTATTTTCAGCAAAAAACCTACAATGTAGGAGTTTTTTGGGCTTGGTAAACTCATCCAGTATAGCCGTGTTTGGCTCGAATGTGGAGAATGGGCAAAACCGATCAAGCCACATGCATGTAAAGCTTGGATTTGTTGAAGAAACCCAAGTTTTGAATGATCCATATTATCATTCAAATTCAACATTTCCGGCTAAGCAGCTGCGAAAGTTGAAATTTTGCAGAGCACGTGCGACATGGCATGACACCAACACGGAGATCATGTCTTAGCAGTTAATGGTCACTGAGAGTGCAGGCGCAATGGTTTCAAAATTACATTCCGATTAAAATTGTCTTAAACTCAAGCTAGCGTTGAGTTGCCATTTCCAAGAAAACAGGATACACCCGCAGGACATGAAGTGACGGCTTGTATTGCTTTTGGAACCCACGTACTCAGTATGCCCGTGCATGAATTAGGTCTGTATACATTACGTGCGCTGTGAGGGCATGATCGATCTGAAGCATGGCAATGGCATGAACATGTACACTGAAAAACCGCAAACATGCGTGTTCCGGAAGATATGACGAAACCACGTATTGCATAGCAGTTTTCCGCCACAACCCACACTCCCGCCGCCATCTGTTCGGATAGATAGATATAGATAGATAGATAGATGAGCACGTATATGTATATATATATGTGTGTACATGGCCGCGTTAACCAAAGTCAAGGGCACGCTCGCTTAAGGATTTAGGGTCTCAAGGCATCTATACGGTTCAATCTTTGAGAGGTTTAGCCTTGCTTGTTTTTTTGGGGGGGGTTTTGAGGGCGCGTTGTTGCCATGACAGAAAAATAGAATCCACACCATAACAAGAAATATTGGCACCACAACAGAAAAACAACCTCACCAAGACAAGGCATTGCAAAGCTCACCACGACNTTGAGGGCGCGTTGTTGCCATGACAGAAAAATAGAATCCACACCATAACAAGAAATATTGGCACCACAACAGAAAAACAACCTCACCAAGACAAGGCATTGCAAAGCTCACCACGACAAATCAAAACCTCACCACGACAAGGCATCAAAACCTCACCACGACAAGGCATCAAAACCTCACCACGACAAGGTCTCAGCCGCAGCAGCAGCAGCAGGACACATCAGCAGCATCAACACATACCAGCACCAGCAGCACGCATCAGCTGGTCTTTCCGTGTTGTGCGGATGCCGCGTCTTCGGTGCAATAGCGGAAACTAA
>BGNK01006366.1:16267-26908 GCA_003297005.1 Symbiodinium sp. clade A Y106
GCGTCTGGCGGGAGAAAGGGCGGAGGGACGCGCGGGAGTCACCATTTTGGCATTTTCACATCCCAAAACCACCAAAATGACGACTCCCCCGCGTCTGGCGGGAGCAAGGGGGGAGCGAACATGGTGACTGCCCGGGGGGCGAAGCGCAGAAGAAGCGCGGGAATCACCACTTTGCCATTAAGGACTAAAACCATTTTGCCATGGTGATTCCTTCGTGTGTGGCGGGCAGAGGGGCGGGGACGCACGGGAATGAAGGGTTCGAAGACAGTCAATATCCAGACAAACAATTCACCAACAGCCTCAAACCCCAGGAAATCCTACGAACTTTCAGNAGCGCACGCTGTTAGGGTTGAGCCTAAACCCTTGTCACTGTAAGAAAAAACCTTGTCAGTGTGGTTGGAAGGCTTGTCAGTGTGCCCCTAAACCCTGTCGTGGTAAGGACCTACTCTGGAAGCTTTAAAGACGAATATCATGACGAACCTCCATAGAGGCGTGTGTTGTACAGCGTGAAGATATAACTTCACACGTGCATGTCGGCGCCATGTTGCTTTATAAAACCTCATTTTGGATTACTGTTGGCCATCGGCGATTGAAACTGCCGGCGAAAGCTTGCACCTCCTTGTTGAATATTGTGCTGTTTGTATACTTATTCTTTGGCATGTCAATGTCTTTGCAAGTCCCAGTGGGCAATGTTCTGCAGACCCGGGTTTACTTGGGCTAAGGTGAACCAACCTCAGCTTTCGCGTTGAACACGGAGCTAAACCCTTGGGAAGGTTGGGTTTATGTTTACATTGCGTGTAGCATGGTGTGCCCTCGATGTGTCTTGCCCGTCATATTGTGAAAGTGGAGAATAAATGTGCGTAGGGCAGTGTTGCCTCTGGCTCCCCCTCGCAGCTGCATGCCCACGATAATTACTTGCTAGTGCTTTTAAACCTTTTGCTGAGCCCAAGTGAGTTTGAGATTTTGCTTGCGGCAGTGCAATCTTCAATTTCCAAGCGAACTCCCAAACGAATATGTACAGTGGACGGGAAATGGAGTTGTACCTAAATCTGTGTTAACCAACATCTCTACGCCGTTAAACCAATCTTCCGACGATTGAAGATCCATGCATGTTCATGACGTGTTCATGAAAACTCATGAGTTTCTTGCTCAGTTCAAGAAATTTGGTTGTCAAGGCGAACACTGGTCTGTTTGTCGTCGGTGATTTCAAGAAAACAGTGACATTGTAAGTTTTTTTGTGGGTGTGTTCAAAAATCAACAACATTGTTAGTTTTTATGTGGAAAAACCTACAACGTATGTGTTTTCGATGAATGTAGGAAAATTTCCCCGACATCCGCGTCTCCAGGTTGTTGATCCCGACCAGCTTGGCGCGTCGTCGAAGTTCATGAACTTGCTCAGCAGAGTGAGCCACCACAATGTCCCATCGCCAATCCTTGCCGTCCTCAGTCTGCTCGAGAAACCTGACAGCCGTCTTGGCAGCACAAGCCTTCACAGCCGTAACGTCCAGTCGCCAAGGTTCTTGCCGCCCCCACCGCCGCCGAGGACTCGGCGACAAAGAGTGAGCTTGCCCTTGCTGCCCGGAACCCTTGCCACTTGCCTTCCCAACATCACGAGGAGGAGGACCATCGCCTCGGCCATGGCCCGCCTTGCCCTTGCCCTTGCCTTTGTCTGCAGCTCCCGGGGACGAAACCTGAGCAGCCGCCCCAAACGAAGCAAAGCCGGCCTGGGCCGTCGCGCTGTAGAAAGACTGCCCCTGCTGAGCGCTAGCCTGCTGCTTGTTGGCTTGCGCCTTCCAGCCGAGGTCCTTCGGATCCGCCCGCTCCACCATCTTACGAAGGGCCTCAAGGAGATGAGCATCACCATCCACTGGGTTGCCCTTGCCTTTGCCCTTGCTCTTGCTTCCCGGCGGAGCTGATGCCCCCTCGCTCTCATCGAGCAGGGCCTTAAGCTTGCTAGCCAGGTCACTGCCACCACCGCGGCACAGAAACTTCCACGGCAACCATCTACTCCCATCCCAAATCTCTCTGTCGCCATTCAAAATCTGCATAGAGCTGTCCTTGACGATGCCATCCGGATCCTTGTCATCCCTGGCACCAGTCTCACGGCTCGAAATCAAATCGGCCAAAAACCCGGGACCCGCCTTCACGCTCGTGGCATCCAGCAGGTCCTGAAGCAGCCCAGTCATAAACACGAAGATGCCGAAGGTACCGGACTCGACGACGGCTTCCCACAAGCCCGAGGCCCTTCCGAACACCCTTGCATCGCCGTAACTGTACACGTCTTGCACCGAAAGCGGCGGTGCGCCAAGCAGGAGCGGAATGCTCCCAGCCACCAGGTTTTCTCCTCTTCCTCTTCCATTTTCGCTTGCACGGCCGTCTCCACCTAAGCTGGTAGCTGAAGTGACATGGCCTGTGCTCACTCTCTGCATATTGCCTCACTGTGCCGCCCTTGCCGAGGAAGAAGGGCGCAAGAAAGGGAGCCATAATCAAACTGAGCAACCACATCATCATAACCCCAGCCCACCTGAAGAACCTGCGCCGAGCTATCCGTGATGATTGGTCTCCAGAGACTCTGGATCCGCATGTGCCACGTGGAGGCCCATCCAAACATGCTGAAGTCACCGCCTTGCCAGAATGCATAGCAGGCCTCGCCGAAAGGCTTGGGCTGCAGGCCGAGCTTGGGCTTGATGATAGTGCCCACCACGAGACCACCGTTGCTGGTGCCTTTGCCCAGAACGCGCTACATGTCCTCTACTTTCACGGCGGGCCCATCATACAGGCGCAGGAAGGACGGGGGCAGGTATAGAAGTCGTAGATCTTGCCGTACTCGACATCGCCCATACCTGAAACATATGCTCGTGATACACAGTGCTATCCAGAGAAACATCAGTCAATCATTATACCAGCGCGGTTTTCCTTATCTTATCAACACAGGTTTCTGAGCCCATGACCCTGGTTGTTGCCGATGGCCAGGGTCAGGAAGGAGCACATCATGCCGCGGCCATCGATGATGTTGCGGTCGAACAGCAGGGTGGGGTAGGCGATCTTCATCTCCNCCCATGACCCTGGTTGTTGCCGATGGCCAGGGTCAGGAAGGAGCACATCATGCCGCGGCCATCGATGATGTTGCGGTCGAACAGCAGGGTGGGGTAGGCGATCTTCATCTCCTCGCTGTGGCTGTCTTGCTGAATCGACGCCCGGCCCGAGGACCCAGACGCCGACCTCCTGCCCCGAAGGGCAAGGAGCGGTTCAGCCTTGCAGCACTGAGGCCCGCACTGCCGCAAGATGCTGCAGCGCGGCAAAGCACCACCGGCGCCCCTGTCTCCACGGCCACCCCAGACGTCTAGTCACAGCTGGCAACGGTCCCCGAAGTCGAAGTCGTGGGCGACTCCCCGCGAAGTGCGGGCACGCCCAACAAAGGTGCTCCCATGCACCACTGGTGCGCGGCAGCAGGGGCAGTGTTGGAT
Organism: Symbiodinium sp. clade A Y106; assembly: GCA_003297005.1. NCBI lineage: Eukaryota > Dinophyceae > Suessiales > Symbiodiniaceae > Symbiodinium > Symbiodinium sp. clade A. The sequence continues at coordinate 19,735 of BGNK01006366.1, forward strand.
GGCATTTCCTTCTGAGCAGCCATACCACGCCGCACCAGTGAGGACAGCAACTTCGTGCTTGCCGGATCGCTGGTACATCCTGCAGACGGCCTTGATTTGAAGCTCGTCATAACCAAGGCGGCCTCGGAGCCGTGCCTGCTGCTCAAACTCCCTCAACTGGAGGCGTCTCCAAGACTCAGACCACGACTCCGCTCACGATCAGAGCGCCCTCGAAAGCAAAGCGTGCCGCCGTGGGGGTGGTGCCACTGCCAGGGGCCTGTCTCCATCCTGCCGCACACGGCAGGTCTCCACTGCTGAAGAAAGCCACGAGAGACCGCTCTCCAAAGAGCCGAAAAAGCTTGCTGCCCGGCACTAAAGCGGCAGTCCGTGAAATGACCTTCGAAGAGTCTAAGCAGCGGGACCGCGGCCTGACGAGGACACTCCAAAGCTCGCCTGAACTTGCTCCAGAACGTCGCACACAGCCTGCCCAGGGTCCTGAACGAGAGCCACCCAAAGCAGAACCTAGGCACCTTCTGAGACCGAAACAGCGGCGCCAGCACGATCCTCGAGGCAAAGAGCTCTAGCCTAGCCGTCGGACGATCGGCTTGGTTGCAGCGAGTGCCAAAGTCAATGCCCAGCACGCGGGTGGATTGGGCTTCTGCTCTCGGCCTCCGCCCAGGCTCCTGGCAACCACGCTCAACTTGGTGTAATTCTCCTGAAGGCCCAGCCGCTGCGACCAGTGCTCTGCAAATGCCACCGCATCCAGGACTCCGTGGGCATCGGTGCCTGCCAGGTTGCGATCATCGAGAAAGAAGCTCCCGTGGACTCCGGGTGCACCCTGGCCAACGCACGCGCAACGGCCGACATGTAGGCGATCATGCCCACAGGAGACAGGGCATCTTTCTGTGGCAAGCTAGAGCCCGCCCAAATGGCCTCCTCACTGACCTCTCAGCGCCACGACAGCCAACGATGCTGACCGCACCACACCTGCTGAAGCCAACAAACCAAGCCACCAGGGAGACCCAGATGGGTAAGCATCCTGACGGTAGCGCCCGGCGAGCAGTTGTCAAAGGCCTTTTGGAGATCAAGGCTCGCGAGCACAGCCCAATCACCCTGGACCCTCTCCTCCAAAACAGCAAGCGCAGTGAAGATGTCACGGCCCGGGATGGCCCCATGGCAGCTTGCCGGGGCCCACGCTTGAACCCATCCACTGACCTCCAGAAAGAAGACGTCCTCGGTCTTGCCACGCCTTCAGCCCACGCGCGAGGGCGCCAAAAGAGCGCAAAGTGGCGACGAACTCCATGTCGACGATGTGCCCGGTCAGAAGGGCCCAAAGGTCACGCGACGCCGAAGGGNCCACGCGCGAGGGCGCCAAAAGAGCGCAAAGTGGCGACGAACTCCATGTCGACGATGTGCCCGGTCAGAAGGGCCCAAAGGTCACGCGACGCCGAAGGGTGTCCCTGGAGCAGCGTCTTTACTCGCGAGCCGAAACCGAAGGAGTCACGGAAGGTTTTGAGCCAGCAACCCCATGCGCCAACTGAGACACAGCGAGAAACGTAAAGCCTCTCTTTGACCTTAGTAGCCAACGGCGTCCTGGTAAGGCGGCCCAGGATCTCAACCGCGCGCGCCCTCCGACTCTCGAGTGTCAAGTGCCGCCCTCGTCTCGTGCGACTGAAGTCAACCCCCAAGACCCGCGCTTGCTGGCGAACCCTGTCCGGCTCGGTGTGCTCCAGGAGGTACTTCTGGTCCCGTAGGTGTTTTGCCACAAACGCAGCCTTCCCGGAGTTCTCGTAGAGCCCCAGGTAGCGGCACCATCCCATCCATTCGGCTTGCTTAGCAGGCTTAGCTCCTCAGTTGCGGTCGTCCACAAAGAAGGCCTGGGCAACGTGGTTGCCTTGCCGGCTGGCACCAGCAGCAAGCAGAACGCCAGAGGGGCGAGCGGGTCGCCTTGTGGTAAACTGCGCCTCACCACTTCCGGAACGGACGTGACGTATGGCTCAATCTGAGAAAAGCGAAGTTGCCTTTCCCAGACGCCTGTCAGGTAGCGCAGCCACTCATCGCAGAAGCCATAGTGCTCGAGGACCTTGAGCGAATGGTTCGCGTCCGCGTAGTCAAAACCTTTCCGCAGGTCCAACGACAAAAGAACACTGTCAGAGTGCCGCCACTGCTCCAGAAGGTTCACGATGCCCGCCTCCAGGTTGCGACCCTTGAGTGCTCCATGCATCTGCCCAGGCACCAGGCCCTGGATCCATCTTTGGCAGCTGGGGTGCAAAAGCATTGCCCCGCTGACGACGCGGTTGAGCACGCAGCCAATGGATATCGGGCGGGTGTCCCCATGGGCAGTGTCGCCCTCATCCAATGAAGCGTTAGGCAAGAAAACTTGTTTGTAGCACTGCATGGCCTTGGGAAAAAAATTGCGCTGCATCCATCGCCTGAGCATATACAGGAACTCCTCCCAAAAGCGATGTGGGAGCGCGGCAAATTCATCGCCAGTCCATCCATCGAAGCTTCCTGAACCTCCACGTCTGCGCTGNTCTGCGCTGTGCCGAGGCGTACAAGTCAGCAGCCCTCAAAGACTACACTTGAGGCTCAGCCCGGCCGGGCCGCCGAAGGTCGCCTCCGTCTGCTTCAATCATCTCCGGCACAGCCTCACGCCTGTGCCAGATCCTCCGCCACTGGCCAAGGATCAACTCAAAGGCCTCCTCGACATCAAATGTGCGGTGGACTGAACCATCGCCGTTGGGAACAACAACGCCTTGCGCCGAGAGGAAGGGTTTGTTGTGTAGCCACTTGCTGGCTGCTTTCCCCTCCGCCTCCATGTTCAGGCGCCACTGACGAAGGAATCCATCCCGCTGGCGCCGCCTCTCTTCTTCCAGAGCAAGTTCACCGGCCTCCACTGCTTTGTCAAGCGAAAGAAACCCATCCTGGCCCAGCGAGTGTGGGACGCACTCAGGCCAAGTGTGGACGACAGTGTGCTCAAGCTGGTCGTTGACATGGCCCTGGAGGCGTTGGCGTTGAGCCTCCTTGGCCCTTCCCAGCCACTTGGACAACTTGCGTAGCAGAAAAGTGCCGCGCTTGCTCCAAGTTTTGGTCGTCTGGCCCTCAGGAAACCACGCCACTTCGCTGCCTTTGTCACGGCAGCGCTGTAGACTCGGGGCCTGTCGACCAAGGGCGTCGTAAACCCGCAAGAGCCGCTTCTGAAGTTCGCCGTTGAGGTAGGCCCACTCAAGCTCGGCGTCGCCCAAGTCGTTGTCTGAAAAGTCTTCAAACTCACTCGCCAAAGCCTGCCGCCAAGTCTTCTCTTCAACGTCCAGAGGCCGCCGAAAACAGCCCGTCGGTTTGTACTCCCGCGCGTGGTGGAAGCCGCAGGGGACCTGGATCTTGGCCCAAACAAGCCTGTGATCTCCAACAAAAGCATCATCTGCCCAGATGTCGATCGGGACGTCGGGCTCCGAAATCATGAGCCAATCGATGCACCGGTCGCTGCGCCACCGGGTCGGCNTGGCCCAAACAAGCCTGTGATCTCCAACAAAAGCATCATCTGCCCAGATGTCGATCGGGACGTCGGGCTCCGAAATCATGAGCCAATCGATGCACCGGTCGCTGCGCCACCGGGTCGGCAAAAGGTTGCCGTCGGCATCCCGTGGTGCAGAGTAAGTGCACCCGCCCGTCTCCTCAATCATGGGATGCTCGGAGGGCGTGGCGTTGAAGTCTCCAATGCAGGCCCACAGGACTTGCCGATTCCTAGCTTCAGCCAAGAGAGGGCCGGCNGAGTAAGTGCACCCGCCCGTCTCCTCAATCATGGGATGCTCGGAGGGCGTGGCGTTGAAGTCTCCAATGCAGGCCCACAGGACTTGCCGATTCCTAGCTTCAGCCAAGAGAGGGCCGGCCCATGCCTCAAAGCTGCCGTCGCTGACCTTGTGGGGTCGTTGCCACACAGTGGTCAAGAAGAAGTTCTCCGCATCGATAGACATGGCCTCGAAGGAGTCGTTGACATCTTTCTGAACGAAGTGCGCCCGCACATCCCGGCGAGCAGCCAGGAGAAGCCGCAGCCCCACCCGAGCACGGTAGCCCAAGAGACGACACCGGTTGAGAAGCTGGTCGCCCGAAGTGGAGCTGGCATTCACCTCCTGCAGGCAGATGAGTGAGGACGCTCGGCCGCCGCGATGTCCAATGCATGGTAGCTGTTAGCATAGCCATTGGCATTGCAAGTAAAAACCCTAAAGGCTTGTGACGAAGACGACGGGCCGGGATTGGTCTCANAGTGAGGACGCTCGGCCGCCGCGATGTCCAATGCATGGTAGCTGTTAGCATAGCCATTGGCATTGCAAGTAAAAACCCTAAAGGCTTGTGACGAAGACGACGGGCCGGGATTGGTCTCAATGTCGCCATCGCGGACAGTGTCGGCGCGACGTCTGTCTGCACGAGCTCGAACCTGGGCAGGGGGTCCTCAAGCAACTTGCGCCTGGAAGGCGTATGCATCAAGATCTGGCGCAGCTCGCCGTGGTCGAAGCGAGTGCGGCGCCCAGGGTTGCCATTGATGGTCGTAAAAGAGCTGCCACATACAGTTGGGTGAACCGTCTTGATGTGGTGAGCTCTCAAGCTCCTCAGCGAGGCCTTTGATGCATGCTTGGATGTGTCGCTGCACACGTTACAAGTCCACATCCACCTGCCCTGGCGGTCGAGTCGACAGCCCTTGCCGGGTTTGCTCTTGTGACTGGCGCCCATGGTGCCCCGAAGGGTGGTGAACAGGCTCCTGTCGACCTGAGCATGTTCACGGACAATGTGGTTGTCCCTCTTTTTGGTGAGCTGGGCCTTGTTGGAAGCCACAAACACCGCACTGCAAAGGCTGCACGGCCATTCGCACTGTTGCGGAGTAGCCTTTGGCACCTTTTTTGCCTGTTTAGCTTTAGCACTCCCAGAGCTGCGCTTGCCACCAGTGGCTGCACGGCGCGGTCAAGCCCTTCGTCAGCTTGCACGCCTCGGCCTTGGTCAGACCCAGCATGTCCCGAAAAACTTTGCGCTCAGCAGTCGTGGCCCATTGCCATTTCTCTCTCCAGGAGAGAGACTGCAACGACCTGTCTCTCTGCTCANAAAACTTTGCGCTCAGCAGTCGTGGCCCATTGCCATTTCTCTCTCCAGGAGAGAGACTGCAACGACCTGTCTCTCTGCTCACTGCCCTGACAAGTGCCTTTGGCTTCCACGTGCTTTTTTAAGCGCTGCAAAACAACTCCACGTACACAAGCAAGAAGTGCAACCTGACTGAACATGAGTATCTCGCTTGACTGAGGAACGCTGCAGGTCCAGCCTCCGCAGAGAATGTCCATGGTCACGGTTCTCCCGCAGGTAGCAGAACTGTTTGTGCGCAGCAACAAGCTGTTGTGCACGAGCAGAGCTGGAGAGGCGCTGCACAGCGTTTTTGCGAAGAGCCCAAACTTCGTCACAGTTGACGTCCGGTCTCGAGGCCTTGCGTCAGTGAGCCCATGGGAGCCTGCGTGGCGTCCTTCACGGTTGTTGTCTCAGCGCCGACCCCCGGGCAAGCGATATGCATATCCTCGCCCGCCGCGCGAAGCCCGTCGGCCCCGACCTGCAGGGAAGCGACCTGCATATCCTCAGCTGCAGGTGTTGTCGCTTGCTTGTCGATGCCCCCAACCACGCCGCTCTTACGAAGTCGTCGGAGCCAAAGCCGCCGCCACCACAGGCCCCGCCAGGGCCTCCAAAGTGGCCACCGAAGACGAAGACGACGGAAGCCATCCCCCACCTCGAACCAGCATGCCGCTGGAGTNGCCGCCACCACAGGCCCCGCCAGGGCCTCCAAAGTGGCCACCGAAGACGAAGACGACGGAAGCCATCCCCCACCTCGAACCAGCATGCCGCTGGAGTATTTCGCCGCACCAGTTTTCCATGCTTGGTAGCTCCTTGGCCGTCGGGTCGATGAGACGGTAGTGCCCCTTCGCCAGCACCATGCCCACACAGGCTCCTTGGTTGCCGTGCCACCCATTGGGCGACCTCATGTCGGAGGGTTCGCCCTCTCTCAATGCCAGCACGTTGTAGCCGCACCTGCCCTCGCCCCGTAGTCCAGAAGAGGATAATCAGTAGGCCCATGAAGCTCACGGGTCGATGTCCTCCGCCTTTGTCTTTTTGCCGCTGTTGGTTTGCGACTTTCCGTCTGTGGGCGAGTGTCGCTTGCCAGTGCCAGCTGCTTTTTCGGCCTTGCCTTCTCCACTTGGCGGCTCCACGTCCATGTGCTCCGCATTCTCCCCGCCATCCTCGTCCATCGCTTTGGCAGGCCCTGGGCTACTCGTCCGGAGAGGCCCAAAGCCAAGGCTGCGACCAAAACCAAAACCATGGCCACTAGGTTTTTCCGGCCGCCAGCGGGTGTTCACCTCCTTCTCTGGCTTCCGGTTGCCTGTACATCGGGCGGCTGTGACGATGAGATCCGCATCGCCCTGAATGAATTGAGCCAGATCAGTCGTAGGCGGCGTGGCGTAAATCCGCCACTCGCCTTTCCTGAAAGGCCTCCGCAAAATTTGCACATGTTGCCAACCGGCTGATTCCATGAAGCTGACAACATCCTCGTTGCGCCACAAATGGGGCAAACCATTGCACCGGTATGTGCCGGCAGAGATCGGCATTTCTTCACGGTTCGGCAATCGCAGCCCGAGGCAGCTGCCACCGCCCTTGCGGGTTTCTTGCCTGTCTCCGCCAGCTCGCGAACTCGCTGAAAATAGGAGGCATCCGTCTCACCCTCAATCGGCTCCTCCCATTTAACAGGAAACTTCTCCATCATGTCCTTGGCCAGCGCCTCAAAGAAGTAGCCACGGCGCCCACTGTTAGCGAGCACCTCATCTTTGGCCCCAAGGATAACCCGCATATAGCCCTGGTAGAAGATGTCCCTTCTGCCTCCCCGTGTCTCGAGATTCCTGAGCTCCCAGCCGTAGGTGGTGTGCAGGTTGGGTCCCAGCATCTCCGAAAGGATCTGTTTGGGATCCCGGGTCACATTTTCCCAAGCTCCCTTGTCCAGGCCAGCCCGTGGCACCGAGCACCGCAAAGTGCAAAGTCTGTTCGTGATGGGCGTGACTGTTAAACACTGTCACCTCGTGAAGCTCACTGATCTTGCCCAGAACGTTTTGGAGGTTCCTTTGAAGCAAGGTCCTGGACGTAGCTGCCGTCGGCGTGGTCGACGTTATTCCCA
>BGNK01006367.1:2031-27598 GCA_003297005.1 Symbiodinium sp. clade A Y106
TTTGTGCACACTTGACGCACGGAGTGCTTTTGCGTAGGGTTGGGAAGGAGAGACGTGCCCAATTCTTAAAGACATGGAAAAACAACAAATTTCGATTGTCTGGCATGCCTTGGCGGAGAAGATGTTGGCTGCACTGCCATTGGCATTGGTTTCTCGGGCTTTGGACGACCTGTCGGCATTGGTTTCTCGGGCCTAGGCCTAGGACGACCTATCGTCCAAGATGGCCCACGGGCACATCTTGGTTTCGCATAGGCTCCTGGCCCTGGTGTCTCGAATTGGGGATNACGACCTGTCGGCATTGGTTTCTCGGGCCTAGGCCTAGGACGACCTATCGTCCAAGATGGCCCACGGGCACATCTTGGTTTCGCATAGGCTCCTGGCCCTGGTGTCTCGAATTGGGGATGGCTCTTGAACCGTGGCGCTCGGGAGAACCTCTTTGCACACCCATGGCTCAGGCGAAGGCACGGTGTGCAGGGTGCAAAGGCCGAGCGTCACTCAAACTGGGTAGCAATTAGAACCCATGATGTTTCCGTGCCTGCCCTGTGTGCGTTGCTCTAACCTTCAGGATTGATCTAGCAAGCTAAACATGATTCTTGGATACACTTGTTGGAACATCCTACAGTATGAGCCACTCTGAATGTCTTTGAGTGCAAGCCGAAGCATTCGTTCAACATTTTTAACAGCTCCTGTCACTGGAACAGCGCACGCGAGGAGAGCTGACCTTCCGGCAGCACCACAGCAATCAGCGGCCCAGCGCAGAAGGCACGAGGTTGCAAGAAATGTTGCGCTTCCGCTGGGTGTTCAGACCTTGTCATAGATGTGCATTCAAGCTCCTTAAAATCATCGATGCAAGCCAAGAAACGGCTGCAGATTGTGTAGAAGTGCTTGCAAAAAGAACTTGGAAGGACGGTAATCACTGGATCATTCGGTTTCTAGAGCCTGCTAAACGTTGGTTTCAAACCACAGCAGGGCGGCCGGCCGGACAACGGTGCAGGCTGGCAATCACATGAGACAGAATCAGGAAGGAGACACAAAGCAAGTCGCCCATGCAACAGTGCATTAACATTCAACTTAAATCTGGTTCCCTTTCAATTCTTCAAGAAGCCTGGAAGCCGACCCCAAGTTGTCAAAGCCGCGCCTTGCGGCAGCAGGCATTGCCGCGGCCGCAGAACTTGTCGCAGATGCCCGAACCCATGCAGGGAATCCAGCAGTCGTACCCTCAGGGCGAACTTCACACTTCAAGGTCCTCCTCCGAACGAGCGCGAGAAGACTTTTAAGTCAGATTTCGGCTGATCACTCGCAACTGGTAGGTCCGGTAGGTGGTAAGCAACGAAATGAGACAAAGCCCATAGCATATCGCCGTTCCTTCCAGGAAAGCACACATGGCCGCTTCTACCCTCAGCCCCTGGCCACGGTGCAGCACCGGCAGAACCTCTTCGGATTGTTCAGTCAACATTAATATAAGCTATCGCATCCTTTCGTTGGGTTTGCAGGGAGAAACTTGCGAGGAAATTCTACCAGCTACGACTACCACTCTACAGTATGCGGAGATGTGCCCGAATGTGCAAGAACTACGACGTCACGAAGCACCGGTTCCCCCAAGACAGGTATCCTCAGGGCCCTGCCGCAGCTTCTTCTGGGTGAGTGAAGGGATTGTGCTGTTCCTGGGACTGATCAGCGTACTTTAAGGTTCTATGGCTTTATAACTTACTTCAGAGGCTTTTCTTTAATCAAGTTCAAAGGCCAGGATGGCTTCCGCTGCGGCCGGGTGTCGTAGGGGTTCACGAAAGGAAGATCCGCCTCTCCAGCGTCCTTGCAAAAAGCGGAAGGATGCAAGCACAAAGGGCGGGAGCAGCTGCTGGAATTCGGATTCCGCCCACCCACCCCCCAACAGCAACGATACCCTGACCCCTTCTGCAAGTATTTTCGTCAGGAAGCGTATTGCGTGCATGACTTGAAGCCTTCGAGTCAATCGTCAACGACGCTTCTTGGCTGACTTCCCACATTTAGCAAGATTAAGGCTCACCCCCATGATCACAAGCCTCAGTTCCAGGGCTGTTACATCTTGAAGGCAGAACCCATCCTTTTTGACAATCTGAGAAAGGGCACAAGCAAAACTGTCTGTGCAAGTCTATGCCACGGAGCAACTTCAAAATTCGGTGTAATGTTGCCCCATCCGAATCCCCTGTGCCCCGAGGGTGTCCGTGGGAGCATATTGCAGACGGCGCAGGTCCGGCAAAGGCGGATCTGACGGCAAAACAGGGCCCATAGAGTTCACCCAACTTACGTCTGCTCCGTCCGTTGCTGCACCGAGACACGAGACCAGAGCAGATTCCACCAAACTGCAAAAGGATGCGCAGCTGCACTTGGCACCATCCGATTCTGAACGGAAGCCCTGACTGAACTCATCTCTACATGGTTGTACATGTGCTTTGCGGAGTGCCCCATCCTTGAGCGATGGCCCCTGCGAAATCGTTCAAACTCTGTTGACTGCTTTTTGTGGGCGTGTGGGTGTGTGTGTGTGTGCACGCACTTGCGTGGGTGCCCGCGCATAGGGCTCTAGTAGTCTGGCTGCAAACGGCCTGCCTCGCTGTGACGGGACTATGCCATGTCCATTGAAGCTCCGAGTATCTACTTGGGCTTGGGATGGAACAGATAAGGGATACGAGTGCATGCGCAGCATCAGTCCGAAGGATGCTTTCTTACTCTGCGGTAGAACCCTATATAGGGCCCCAAAAAAGCACATAAGCAAAAAATAGGATAGGGATATCCCATGTAAAGCCCCTTATAATAAAGCCCAATAAGGTAGGGATATCCCCATAAAATGCTTATGCTTATGTGTTTTTTGGGTCCCTGACTATAACCACTAGGCACGTCAGATCCTTATGATAAAGTCCACCAGAAGAAGCTACCTTAAACTTAGCTTTCAGAACCCTCCCCGCCCGGTTCCCCTTCGCTCTCTTCGGAGCCTGGAGGGCCGAAGCCGAAGCACAGGGCGCCCAGAAGAAGCGCGCCAGTGAGAGCCAGGAGTGCCCATGAGGCCAGGACCCTGCCGCAGGCCGGGAAGTCACTGGGAGTAGGGTTTAGGATCGTTTAGGGGTTCATAGGGTGTAGGGGTTTCGGGCTGTTGCACTTTTCGGTTTGAGGATTTCGGGACTGGGGTTTCGGGCTTCTTGTGCTTTCTCGGGCTGCTATATGGTCTTTGAACTTGGTGAAGCTGCCCACAACCATGCCTTCTCCGGCTAAAGCACTGGCTGGGTGTGCTGCTGACCTCGTGAAGGAGTCGAGACTCCTTGCAGTTTGTCATGAACTCTTGCTGTCGGCGGCTTGCGCACAGTCAACCAACTTCAACTGAATGATAGAGGGACAGGGAAGGAGGGAGTGAAATCACGACTCCAAAGGGTCACCGAAGTGATACTGAAAACTGCTGCTCCTCCCGCATCATCCGCTCAGCAGATTCCATGGCAAAGCTTTGTTGCCGGTTGGTGTGCTTCGATGCTAAATCCTCTGCATGCATCTTACTTCTTGGTTCAGGTTCGTGCTGCATCAGCTCTTAGACTTATATAGTACCTATCGACCTTGGGCGTCAGGTTTGCTGATCTGCTCGCTTGATCGAATCGATACCGACCGAAATGTCTGCGGAAGCGAGAGGTACTGTTCCGGGGCTCATCGAGACCTATGCCTGTGGTTCTTCTCGAAGTGTGCTGAATCCGGATGAACGACGATGAAACGGGGGCTGTTGGCGATAGCTCTTATCAACGCTGGAGGCCTTCTTCGATCATTCGGCTCGCTCACGACAGAGCTCTCCGCAGATGCATCAAAGCATGAATATGTACAATCGGCAATCACATAAAGACAACAGAGATCGGCGTGCTGCCTAGATGCACAGATAGACAGACAGACCGGCTACTTGTCCCCCTATCTATTCATACAGGTATCATACAACCACAAGACTCCAAGACTTGACAAAAGTCTCTCCCCCAAGAAAGCGTCGGGCACCAGGAATCCGCCGAGTCGATCGCAGGGCTCAACTTCTCTCTGCAAGAGCTCCAGAAACTGGCACGGGCTTGGCAGCACTCCTAACTGCTAATGTAGGGACCTGATTAAGAAACCCTGGCCCTATAACCTCCTTACGCTTCATACAAGGAACCCAAATAAAGTCCCAGGGTTTCTTAATCGGGTTCCTACATTACTGTAGACACCGGTGGCTTGAAGGCTGATAACGAACAAGTTGACAAACAAGAACTATGATATGGAAGTACCGAGCGAGGAGTAAATGCAACATGTGCCACATTCCGATTCTGCATCCTGCGCCGGAAGGCAAGCACGGAAGCAATATGGGCTGAAATTCTGTTGAAGATGCCAGGTTTGAAACCGACCGTGTGCGCCAAGGCACACAAGCACACGTATGCACGCACGCATGCACGCACGCACACGTACGCAGCATGCTTAAACGCACCTTCTGCATCGAGCCATGATGAAAAGCAACAGCATAATCGATAAATATCACGTTAATCCAGCAGCAGGAGCGCACCCCGGGCCCACTGCCTTTTCCTGCAGCGCTGGGCCATGGATGTTGTAGCCGCAAGCCTCAGTCCATTTTACTCAGATTCTCCAAACACGAAGTGTGTTTGGAACTATATGATGAGAACCCTGAAACTCGTGGGAAAAGAAGCCGGGACTTCGGCGAAGAGCACCGAGAATCGGCGAACCATGCCGCTCTAAAGCAACGGTGCCCAAACCCTGACTTTCAAGGAAAAACGAATTCATATCCACATCTGCGCGGAGGGCATGATGCATGCATGTGTCCAATATGTACTTGATTATACTGCCTTCGTTGCATGCAAGTCTATGCCGAAGCACAGAGACCGCGAGCGAGAGTGTGACAGAGAGACAGAGACAGAGGGAGAGAGAGAGAGAGAGGGATAGATAGATATAGATAGATCGATGGTTGGATAGATAGACCGATAGATACATAGCCAGTGCGAGCGACACAGAGGCACAAGACGGACCGATAGACAGGATGATGCGCAGAAAAGGAGGAAGAAGCTCATCTAAAACTCGAAGTAGGATTCCACGCCCAGTTGTTTCCGGCGCCGCTCTGGCAAAAAAGCCCACGAGTCTCTGCATAGCGCCAGTGACGGGACGCCTGGCTCGCGACAAAGCCCTGATGGTTTGACTAAACCGTGTCGAAAGCATTTTGTTCTGCAGGATGTCAACTTGTGGTAGCAACTACCCCACGAATCTGTGCGGCTCTACATTCCAACCCAGACAAATGGGATGGAGTGGCTCTACACAAGCTGCCACCTCTGACTTTACTGAAGGTGGCTTTGCTGTTGAGCCGGGTTCTTACTGCACAGAATGGTGGGATGAGGACGTCAGAATCATCTCAAGCAGAGTTCTAGTCACGGCTTCCACTGCTCTGCGACGCATGAGAAATCAAGTGTGCACCATACGGACAAACCCGATACTGCTGCCTCGTCTCCTTGAATGCAGCGCTGAACCACGCGGGGCTCTGTGTCTACAAGGACCTCACAAAGGGTCTACCGAGCTCCGGCCAGTGGTAGTGAGATCGGTGTGGATGGAGTATTGACAGATAGTAGGGCCTAGTAGGGAACACGCGCGAAAAGAAGTCAGCACTGCCGAAATCTGTGGGCATGGACAAAGGGGCCAGGGGGTTCGTTTTGGGCTGAAGCGGGAAAGGCATCCAGCCTGAAACCCTAAACTAAACCTCGAACATGACTTCTGGCTTTCAGGCCTAGTGACACAGCTGTCTTCCCATGATTCAAAGAGCGATTCTCCTTGTATTACCGTAAAACCAAGTTGAATCTTCGGGACACCTGAGGTACCGGCGGCTCGAGCGACCGGACCTGCCTGCCGCGAAGGCTCTCTCGTGCTTCCACTCTAGCCGCTGGCGGCTGCAAACTCTCACAGCTAGTGCAGAGAGTCCTTCGCTTCGGCAGAGCTCCGCCCACCTGGCAAGTGCAACCATTCTGAAAAACACATCCTCCCAAGCAAAGAAATGAGACCAAGAGAGCAATTGATGCGGCACAACACCAACCAACACACCCGACAACCACTCATAGCAAACACCAGACCAGCAAGCAAATGTTCCGACTGCTGACGGCCAAGGCCTCTGCGCCCTGGGCGGAAGAAGATCTGCCTGACGGCCTCTGAGTGCGACGGATTCGCTGCCTGCAAACCAGAGCCAGAGACTGAGTAGGGGCAAATTTCACATCGATGGAAAGGCGGAAGCTAGCGAGATCAAAGGTGCGAGCACCTTGTGGCACGTGGTCATTCTTTGGATTCTCCAAGAAAACATCATACCAGTTGTGCACAATGACAGAGGACTCTCGCCGCGGTGACAACCTTAGAAAAGTGGTTCAACCATGTTTAAGCTAGTCCAGTTCTCTCAACGAGGAACAACATCAGCTGATGCATGCAACCCAGACCCGGGATCTTCCTGTCACTTGTAGGCACCACTTTTTGATGGGATTTCAGTGACTCGTTAAGGCAATGGCACAGTAACTTCGTAGAGTCATGTAGCATGCAGTAGGACGCTTAGTCTTAGCGCATACCGGCTAGTCTAGTCGCTAGTTAGCTTGAGCAATATTATATATAGTGTATACCGAATCCCGTGTCCACTATTGTTACAACCTGACCTCGGCTTCTGAATGCAGGGCAGCGAAGATGTCTGCACCCAACTGGTTGCCGCACCTCATTTCCGACGACGATCATTACGTACGGAAGATCTGCAAATCTACGAGTCAGTGACACGTCGTGCAGCATGCTTGGCAATCGTTGCGAGTCGAAGTCTGTGCTTGCACTGAACGTTGTCTACCTTTTTGCATCGTCTGCAGGGCTCTCCTGCTTTTGAATCACCCACTCTCTCTCTCGAGAGAGAGATTCTATTGTGCACATGAAGTTACCGTAGCCATGTATCCTGCTACCAGAAATTGCCTGCTTCTGCCCATTTAAGTAATGTTGGTGCATATGTGTGCGAAACCGTATATACGAATATCTACATAATATATACATAATATGTATATAACATATATATATATATATACGTATATATATACATATATATATATATATGCATGCATGAATATACGTATACATCTGTATGTAGATATGTACATGTATAGAAAAACATAGCTCTATATATATACACACATACATACATACATATATGTATGTGTACACGAATGTGTACACTCCCGCATCAACGTCGCTCGTGTGCAGGAGCTGACAGTTGCCTCCTCGCCGAGCGCTGTATATAGGATATGTACCGTAACTAGGGGCATCACGCACTTCACTGTACTACATACAGTACGATGTTGCTGTGCAACTTCAGGGAAAACTTCAAACAAGATTTTGTCACCAGCATGATGTAGGATCGACCTGGCCGATCCTGAGATCAAAGCTTAGCCTCGTACTGTCCCAGTTGCAGGGTGATGGTCGCCATCGCCTTTCAGCAAGGTGGATGCAAGCTTCGGGGGTCAAGGTTTCGGGCGACCACCTGCAGGACAGACACTCGACATCAGTAACGTAAATTCTTGCATCTCCAAGAACGCCAGGCCTGCCATCGCCGGTGCAGTGACGAAGTGTAGTTTAGTGATAGGTTTACGGTTCAGGGTTAAATTTGGGGTAGATTCTGCGACTGGCTCGAGGGCAACAGTCAACCAGTGTGTGTGTGTGTGTGTGTGTGTGAACGGTATATAGACCATACAACAGGACAGCACTAGCAGCATAACACTAGAAACACTAGAAACACAGCAGTAGCCTTGGAACAAGAATAGTGATGAAGAGAGCGAAACCAGCAATGCAAATGGCAAGGTTAAAACTATGCATAGAGATAGGTGGGCAGATAGGTACATTGAGCATCGTTCGTAGATAGATGCATCTAGACATCAGTTTTTGTGCATCAATACCTATACTCAGTGTACATGCATGTATGCGTAATGTATGCGTAAGCATGTATACATGTATAAATGTGTGTATATATATAATCTTGTAGATGTCCAGCCATTGGATATGAAGAGATGCAAAACTTACTTCCTTAGAATTGCAGATACTCGCTTCGTGCACGTGCCATGCATGTTGACGTACGTACTCTTAACCTGAAGCAGCTCTGTGACAGTCTCACGACGGCTGGTAACAAATGGATAGCTTGTGGGCCTTTGAAAGGTCTGCGGTGACGAAACCGTTCATTACGCGCACACTGCAACTCTGTGCTTTCGTCATCTGTGCGTATTCACATGTAGACACAGTGTGCAACGTACACACGCACACCTATGAATACACATATGTTACATACATATGTATATATATACATGTGTAATGTAATATACACATACACGCATTGTGGAGAAGAAGGACTTTCGCTCATAGCTTGCCCGGGACTGCTTCAATGTACAATGTGCCAGCACTAGGGATTAGAACCCTGCATAGAACCCTGTCGAGACTCTCCGAGCCCTCCACGGCACATGCACTTCATTCCACCGACTCAAACGTGGACATGTTATAGTGGACACGGAGCACAACACCCGCAAACAACATGACACATGTGACATCGGCAGATTAACACTGCAATAGCAGCAACACTAACCATGATGACCACGAGCTGTCAATCGCAGATGGTGGTGAACCTGATAACAACATAATCCGATACATGCATGCTATAGCTGCTATAGACATGTGAAATAAGTCTTTGCACCCGAGTCGATCATCCAATCAGCCCGCCTTTTCTTAATACGATCCGGCGAAGGGTCTCATCGTGACGGCTCGGAGTGGCCAGGTCTCGAACCCGCGTGGCAAGATGTGACATGTTACACATATGTTAGTTACATTGTCATATGCTTTATAAACTTAACCCCGTGCTGGGTTGCAACCGCGCATGGAGAACTTTGATCTTTCGTGACGGCTCTGGCAGCTACCGTGAGTGCGAGCCTTGAGGCCCTGTGACCCGAGTCCATGACTCAAAGCCATTCTGGGGCCCTTTTCCTTCAGCTGTAAGCTTCTGGAATCCAGGGTTTTATGATGGGTTTATGTACCTGCAAGTTTATGCACACCCCGAGGTCGCATGGACTCGGGTCGCCTTGTGGGTTCATCATGTGACCCTTCAGGAATCCATTCACACCATCGCGGCCGCCCGACAGAATCCAGCTCGAAAATTACCAGTGTGAGTTGCGAGTCTCGTACGTAGCCATAAGTCACAATACCCGCCGACAGACAGCAATATTTATCAGCGAGTCAATGCCGAATAAGATCCACAGCAGGATTGTCTTCATGGAAACGAAGGTAGCTGATAAAACTGGCTTAGCATAGCTTCCCAATCCACCCACTACAGATCCTACCATTCTTTGTAGTGGTCTTGCCATCGAGGATCTTACTTCTGTGACGGTGGTCGTACCCATGTCTGCTCCTCGAACTGTTTGACTTCCGCAATAGCAAACCCTGAGGTTACCGCCGATGGCATATCCTTCCTGAGGTGCGAGTTGGTGAAATGACACTGATGTATCGAATCTCTGCGTCATCATTGTTGAGGTCCCTGATGACGACAATGCTAATTTCACCGGCTGAGCATTTTTTCGGAGACGAAGAATGCTCTCCTGCACAAATACAATTCTCAAATGCGCTTTACATGTTTAGGCTTGGCTCAGCCAACGGCTCGTCGAGTGAAACTGCAAAAGCTCACTGGCACAGAGCCTCAGCAGTACGTGGCAAGGTTCAGAAGGGCATTCCGGTCCCCACAGACGCGGGCCACTCGCCGCATGCTCTTATGAAAGACAAACGTAACCGAAAAGAATAGTACAACACAAGAACATACAGCACACGAAGAGCCAGTACAGCGCGAACAGTGCAATGGAAGCCAGACGGATATCGTAAAGGATACCAAACCACTGCAACAAAAGCGATAAAGACAGCATAATAAGACGAGCGAAAACACCATGCCAGAGCAATCCAAACTCCTGTTAAATTCGGCCATATGTTAAGTTAATGTGCAACACAAGCCGGTGGACAAACTAACGTACGATGAGCTGCTTGAAACAATAAGCAAAACATGGTCCACGGTCACGAAAAGGTCTGTGCAAGGAGTTAACACTTGAAAACACTAAGAGCACACTGTAGCGGCGCTTTCTCCGAATGACGGAAATATTTGACCAGGACATGACAGCCGTCGTCGCAGCATTATGCCCCAGGCCAAGTAGAACTGTAGCTGTTCTCATGCCGACTGTCTTTCGCAGAACAGCAGCGGCAGGATTACAGCCTACCAGTACATGGCAACGTACCATAATGCACCGTGACATGGGTTGTCTTGGCATACGATCTCACCCTGTACCCATCTGACTTCTGACACGATGGTCGCATGGCCTTTTCTTCAGGTATTCCCTCCAAGAAGAGAAGCCTGTTGTACAAAAAGCCTGTACTAGGGGCCTAAATAATTACCTATACTATCTTGGGAATTCCAAGATTATAGTTATGGTATAATGGGCCCCAAATCCCTAGCCGGCTCTAGGATTGCCACAGCTGCCAGCCTCGAGCTCGCGAGGCGGAGGACTAATACGTCTCAGCGGGGCCTGAGAGCGGAAGGAAAGATGCCCCTAGGGATACGGAAAACTCCGTGATGTCACATGGCAGTGTCCTAGTTATCGCAGCAAAGACCCGGTGATCTTTGCGACCAGTGCCCGCCAAAGAGATGTCCCCCGCAGCAAAGCATTGGAGAAGTCAGGATTCAGGATGGAAGCTGACTCTGGGACGCATGGAGGGCCTGGGCACAACCTTCACTGATTAGCAGCACTGAGAAGAATGGCGAAGGAGAGCAGAGGAGCGTGTGGAACAACACAGAATCGTAACAACGCACGAGGGGGGGCCGGGCAGCCCTGGGCTTCGTGGCGGCGGCGACGATCAAAGCTATTCACAGTATGGAATGCTAAGGTGACTAGGTAGGACGGGTACGATCTATGCATACCAAAACTGCTGCATAGAGAAAGCGCACATCCGTCTCCTGTGCTACCTTCCTTGGGTCCAGAATCCCGCTTACGGTGACTACAGGACCAGCCTGCTGGCGGGTTCGTCGGCCCAAGCAACAAGCTTCTGCTTCGAAACGACAGCACAGCAGGCGCTACAGATGTCCACGACAAACGCACCTTCCCCTCAGAGACATGAAGCTTGCCTATCTTCACAATGCTATGCTTTCGAGCACTATGGCCCAAAGCCAAAGAAAGCACTCCAAAAGTGATGTCGGGAAGCTGGAAGAGCTCACGGTTCCCTCGTTTCCATCGTGGGTCACAGACTGCGCGAGCGCAGCGCTGGTGGTGCTCGGGGGCTTCAAACTCAAGAGGACTCAGGGCTGCCAGCCACGAGCCTTCCAAGAAGTGTCAGCTGCTTGGTTCGAGATGCTTGCAAAGTTAAGTCCAGTTAAGTTTGGACTATGGTGACTGACTAATTATGGCTTAAGTTAAGCTCTTCAGTCTCTGCATGAAGGCAAAGTTAAGCACCATTCCCAAATTGTGTCTTGAAGCTTGCAAATATCGCCCAGCGTTGGTGAAGCAGGAGAGCTGCACGGCCTAGTCCTAGCAAATACAAGCGATTCTCACAAAACCCGGCCGTCCTAAACAGCACGGAAACTGCAATTGATAGAAATGCAAACTGTGACTGCAGTCCTCCCGACTCAAACGCTGAATCTCAAAGCAAGCTTCATGGCATCTATGAGCTTCCCCGAAAGAAGGGAAGCCTTTCTTGTCGATACCACGGATTCCCAGATAGCGAAGCCTTTCTCCCTCTCCCTAAGCCCTCTAAGTTCCAGGGATGAGGAGCCTCCTTGGACGGCGGTGCCCGTGGGGATCCGGTTGTCTCTTTCGCCCGTGGATGCTTTTCTGCAGCCTTTAGCAGCCAGCAGTAGATGATTGGGGAGTGTGTGCAGGCTGAGTCTGAAGAAGTCCTTGCAATGAAGCATCCGAGGGCATGTGCTCGGCGGCGAACCGCGGAGATACGCAAAGGCTTCCTTCCTACTGTTGCTCTAAAACCCGTGTGGAGAGCAACCACTTCTGAGTCAGCTGAGGTCAGGCCTCCACCAGCTTTAAATGTGTTTCCTCCAGAAACTTGTCCGACGCAATGGAGGACCTGGAGATGTAAAACCCGACCCCAAACCGGACGCTTCATTGCAGATTCGACTCGGTTATTCCACATCTGCATAGGTTGCTTCAACTTCGAGGCTGCGGCGGCTACGGCCGGAGTACGATGATGGACTGCTCAAGCTGTGCTTTGCCGATGTGTCTCGACCCTTCTAGCATTGTAACGGAAAAGAGACCGTACTTGTCACGAAAATTGAAAAACATCTTGCCGTGTGCAGCCTCTTGCTGCTATAGTTGTTTTTCGCGTGCCCTTACCGACAGCAGTGCTGGTTTTCAAAGGCATGAGTGAAGAAGGCACAATTTGAAGAAGGGTAAACTTATAGTCATCCCAACGACAGCTACTACCTTCAACAGTAACCGCTGCTTAAGCAAGCTTCGGGCCAAAACTCCTCACACGGCTAATCCGGGCAAGAAGACATTTCCATCGCTGCGAGCATCGAGGGTGGAAGTGTCTCCGCAAAACCTTAGCGGAACAGCAACAAACGGCTGGAGCAGCGACGTCTGCGAGTAGCTGCAAAAGTGTCAGCATGTGCTGCGGGAAACTTCAAGCAAGAAGAGACAGCAGCTCCGAGAACACATCTTAACTGCCTCCACATGATCTGCACATGCCTTCATAGACTTGATCTTCTCAGCACCAGAGTCCATCTCAGCAAAGCAGCTCTTCCCTCTCCGGCTCCCCGGGCTGTCGTCTAAACGGGCGCAGTCCAAGCCCTGAAGCTTGGGTCGTAGGAGCTTGGGGCTTCTTTGCGGGTCCGAAGTTCATGCTACGAAACCCGTTGTTACCATGGCGTTGAGCTGTGGAGGTCATGGTCATCTCGAGATTCTGCTGCCTACTTGTGCAAAGACTCTTCTTCCAATCAGCAGTGATGACCGATGCATGGAGTCTGGCTTTCGTTGCCGGGTACACATCGTGGTCGTCATAGAGACATTGCTATAGAAGCGGCTGGATCAGAGGGCTGTCGTCGTGCTTGCCGTCACCGTCGTAGCAGTGGCGGTAAAAGTAGCAGCAGGAGTAGCCGCAGTCGCCGTCGTGGTGGGTGCTGGTTGCGGTGGTGCTGCTGTCGCGGAAGTCGCAGTGTAGTAGTACGATAGTAGCAGGAGTAGAAGTAGTAGTAGTAGCAGTAGTAGTAGTAGTAGTAGTGGTAGTGGTAGTGGTCGTGGCAGTAGTAGTAGCAGTAGTAGTAGTAGTAGTAAATAGTAGTAATAGTAGTGGCAGTGGTCGTGGCAGTGGTAGTAGCAGTAGTAGTAGTAGTAGTAATAGTAGTAGTAGTAGTAGTAGCAGCAGTAGCAGGAACAGTAGCCGTAGCATTAGAAGTAGTAGTAGTAGTAGTAGTAGTAGTCGTAGTCGTAGTAGTAGTAGTAGTAGTAGTAGTAGCAGTAGTACTGGTAGTAGTCGCAGTAGTGGTAGCAGTAGTAGTAGTAGTACTACTACTACTACGACTACTAGTAGTACTATGTGGTTCTATAGTATTGGCAATAGTAGTAGCAGCAGTGGTAAACTGCTACTTCGACTAAGTTACTAAGTAATAAGGGTAGTAGTAGGAGTAGGAGCACTAGGAGCAGCAGTAGCAGCGGTACCAACACCGGTAGGAGGAGTAATTAGCAGCAGAATGGAATGAAAACAGGCGTCCATGTCAGTGGTCGAGGCATCTCATGTTTGGTGATAGGTGGCAGAGCACATGAACAGCAATCAGACTTGCTGTGGTTAATTGTGCCACAGACTCATGCGGCAGCTACTCTCAAACTTTGACCCGTTTTAACACAATTAAGTCACACAGCCCCAGGGTTTCTTTGTGGGGTGGATTCTGACAGAAAGCTTTCAAGCCCGGGTCAGAATTGAGGACTGATATTGCAAGGTGGCAGCTGCCTGTTCTGCTCTGGAGCCGCAGATTCTAGAAGTACTTGTGTATCTGCACGACAATCTGTGCTCAACAAGTCACGGAAGCATCCATCAAGGTACGTTCCAGCTGGCTCCTTAGCAGAAGTGGCTTCGCGGGCTTGAATACTTGAACTCTGCTGCTTGAGTCTGTGTTTCAACAGTCTGGCGAACGACAGTTTCACCCACACATGGTGGCTTAGCTGTTTGTGCAAGCTCCACAGCGGCAAAATCAAAGTCAGAATACTTCCACCGCTCGACGGCCACGGGGTTCAGTGAATCTGAGATCTAGGCAGCAAGGCCCTTCAGCCAAAAGGAACTGGCGCTACGCTTGGCTGAACCTAACTAGTCACATTTGCACTACACCTTGCACTGTCCTAAGCCAATACCGCTACCTTCGTCGTCATCATCATCACCGTCGTCGTCAAGAGCCACAATAAAGACAACGACAGCTGAAATCGCGAACGGTGACAAGGCAGCAGCGACAACAATCAGCACTGCCCCCAATATTCCGGCCACCACTGGGGTTCCTACTGCCACCACGACAGCAAGGACATGGCCAGGATCACAGTGATATTGAAGATGGAGGCAGTGGTGTAATGGTCACCAATCATTGGATGCTGTTGGTGTCGTAAACATGATGCTGACACTCACGATGACGAGGATGATGATGATGATGACGATGGTGGTGAAGCTGGTGATGATGGCTACGGCGATTGCCATTATGATACCTGTATGACTATGAAAACGATGCTGCGGACATTGGTGATGGTGGTGCGGCGATGGTACTGGAGATATAGCGATAGTGACAATGTGGATATCTATCACCGCATGATCGTAAACAAAGCGGTGAGCAGCAACTACGGATCCACATTTAGGTAGGTCGTAGTGTTCATGATAGATATTCTTCTTGTGCTGCTGCTGGTCAGTTGCTGATGGATAATGCCATTGCTGACACTGACTATACTTGTGTTGGGGTACTGGCAACTACTGTAGTTCGTGCGGAGAACCAACGGCCACTTCAAAGCCATGCAGCAGCAACTCCCGCGCAGCGTTGCTGTCCGAGTTGTCGGAGGGTGTGAGCCGATTCAGCAGTTCGTCGAGCCTTTTGCAGGCTTGGAGGTCCATGAAGTTTGACAGAGTCCACCTGTGCCCTACACAACTGCGCTCTGTGCCCAAGCAGTACGACAGATGAAAGGAATTTGCACTGCCACAAGATTCAGTAAAGGTCCACAGCAAACTCATCTCACACAGGAGCCGGCAAGAGCAAACGCTCGGAGTTGTGCTGTTTTCAGTCTCAGTCTGGCTTTCATCCGAAATGCCTGAGTGTGGGGCTACGACAGTTTCAAAACTCCACCCCCAGGCAAACAAGCCGTCAATCAAAGGCACAGCGCCAGAAGCAGCAATCAGACTTGTGGGTGTTGCACGACTTGCCCATGGCTTGCTGAGTAGAGTTTGGGGTATGTTATACTCTACGTAGAGTCAGAAAACCTAAGAAGTCACCCTTCTTGCCTGATCTTCATAGCTTGTTGATCGGCTCAGTAGCCCCGGCCCTAGTTTGTCTGCTGACGATGCTACTTCTTTCAATCCACAAGCTGCAAGCAAGCCCAAGATCCAGCTTGCATGCGTTGTATGGTATGTTGTTGCATGATGTGGGACTTTCCGTTCCATTGTTGAATCCGTAATTGAAGCGGGACTGCCTATTCCAACAAGTAAGTAGTTCTGGACACATGCGGGTTTCTGGGAAGCGAGAGCCCCTAAACTCTGAATCGTATGCCATATATAGGCCCAACCAGGAGCTCTAACCACCCTTCCTCATTGGTACGATCTTAGGTTCGTTAACCCCCTAACACTTAAGCCCCATGGCGCCTGCCAACGCAATCGAGACAGGTCTGACCTGCGTCCCTCCACTTTGCATGGGCGGCCGCCTTGTCCGAGGGCGGGGCCAGCGACCAACAACAACGACCAGCAGCAGCACCAGCAAGCGACAAATCATCAACAAAAACAAGATCGCTTAAATGATACGAGTAACAGCTTCAGCAGATTCTGAATCACGAGCACATGTTCATCAAAACCATGGTTACCATTATCTCTACCGTCATCGTCATCATCACCATCATCACCACCATGATCAACAACATCATCATCAACATCGTCATCCTCATCATCACCAGCATCACTATCACCACTGTCGTCATGGTCATTGTATCAAGCCGTCATCATCATCATCATGCCAATCATCATAGTCGTCATGGCTTGGCTTGCGAGTCGGGCTCGCCTGAGATTTGTTTTCTGGCTTCCGGTGCAAAGTAGCTGCAGGTAACTTCATCTCTAACCACTCCTCAGTTCGATGCCTTCACCCTCGTGAGGGACAGGAGGCACTAAGCCTATGTACATGTAGGCTGCGGCACACATGTTAATGCCAGAAAAGCAAAGATTTACGAATTTACGGTTAAACTTCGTGTTCACATCACCGGCAGTCAATATGCTAACGTTGCAGCCCTTCGCTTCGCAGCTTGAATTTCCGCATGACTTCAAGTCGCTGGGCCTCGGCCCAAACTGGAGGCTTGTTCGCACAGCACAGAACTCTAAATGCAATTTCTTCAGTCGTTGCGGGCTGTCGTGCTCTTGGCAGAATGTATGCTTCAGAGCAAGTGCTCCTTCGACCAAGGTCGAGGCCCGTGGCGCCTTCGAGCCCCGCCGGTGGCTTCAATCTCAAATCAAGCCCAGTCCAGAACCCCTCAGTTGTAGCTTCTTGGCCCTTGGCAAACGCTTCGCAGGCCTGCTCGCGCTCAATCACTAGCGATCGATGGCGCATGATATCCTTGGACCATCGCAGATCTTGCAATTCGATGACAGGTGGAAGGCTCAAAGCTAGATGCAGACCGCTGCATTTCAGACTGTTCATCCGGTGACTGCCCCGGCCTTTCGACAGAATTCTGGAGTGGATATTGGGATTCCAGACAGCTGCGGCGCTACAAAGCTTCAAGCGCAAACTCTGGCAGTCTCCATGCATGCTCCGCATAGTCAGAAAAATACTCAAAGACCGAAGACCAGGCCGTGAACAAAGGAGCGGCTCTCGGGAATCTCTTGAAGGCAAAGGGGCCATGACGCGCTGGGCCGAAGACCAGGACCAACCCTTGAGGCTGTAGATATTGCCATCCTGTCAAATCGTTCGCTTCCCTGGTTTTTGCTGATCGGAATAGGTTTCATTCTGGGCCTATGCATGGCATCATGTCTTCGTTAATCAGATCAAGAAGTGGAGTATGCGTACTAAAGAGTATGCGGGGCGTGCTTGGAGATGAGCTCTCGATGCGATTCGCAGAGAGACAACTCGACACGGACTTTAGCACAAGCCGAACAGTGCAGAGTCCAATATGTTCAGATGCACAGCCAAACTCAGAACACGCGGCGCACAATTCGATCTGGGCTTGCCTTGAGGTCCATCGAGGCAAAGTCACTGATCGGCAGGCCTGGCGTCAAACTGCTAAGTGGGCTCCACCCCCATGGGAAAAACAGATCACCGTCAGGCTTCTCGGATCATGCCATTGGGCATGCAGGGATTTAATCTCCGCCAGACTGTGTGTGCGGGAGCAGGGGGCGAAGCCATGCCTTCGATACGCAATGCTGAGAGGTTGATGGTCTTCCTATGTGATAAGTGCCGTGCGAGAAATCTCAGCTAGATGCGAGAAATCTCAGCGAGATCTCGGCACATGCTGGAACAACTTGGCAGGGGCCTGGCCTGAGCACTCGGCTTCCATGCAGTAGAGGTGGTACATGGTGAACAGCCCCCTGCGATGTGAGAATAGCTCATGCCCAAACGCAGGAGACAGGCAGTGCAAGAAAGGCTCCGACACTGCTTGCTAAAGCTCATGGTCATGCCGCTCCTCTCCTTGCTCGTTGTATTGCAGGTTGCTCGCACTGCAGGATACACCACCGGATCTCAATGGCTTTCCTTTAAACGAAGCACGACTGTATCAAGCCCTCCACGCAAGAGGTGTTGAACCACCTTAAAGTCATGCCCATCCGAACCCTACACTCCAAGTTCTCAGTTCCTACAGCCGTCCAGCTAGACATCGCTGAAGCACGGAACATCAGCGCAGGCTCAAGATAGATAGATATATTTTTTTATTTATTTATTTATGTTTGTTCATGTGTTTATATATATATATGCATAGCATTTGCACTTGTATATTTATGGCTTGTAGAGAAGTACTCGCGGAAGATCCACGGCCTGTAAGACGGAGATTCCTCGACGTCGTGGCGCTGCTCCACAAAGTCTGACACCAGGGCAAACTTCAGGGCTAAGTAGGGTCATAATTACGGTAACTCCATTTAGGGTACTTATAAGTCTACTTATCACCTACTTGTAAGTGTCAGACTCAGGTGGACCGATGCTCAAGGTCATGCTTCGTCATGAGAGGTGTAATTCCAACAAACTCTCCTCTTTGTGCGTGGAACATGTTCTGAGCCCGTTCCAGTGAGTGTTCTGGTACACACTCCTTGCAATGGAACCCCCTCTGAGAGTTGAGATACTATAGGGCCTTAATCATTAGAATAGGGTTTGGGGGCCCATATACTATAATTCTAATAAGGAACCCCCCCAAAATAGTATTGGTAATTTTTAGAAGGCCCCTATAGTACAAACTATCCTTCTCAATGCTCAGGGCTCCCTGAGATGCTGCCAGAGCCACGGACTTCGTGGAGCTGCACACCGGAGGGCTCCGATTCCCGCAAGGACCTCTGAGCAGCCTAATATAGGCGCCCTAAAAATTAGAATAGGGTTTTGGGGGCCCCATTATACTAGAGTTATAAAAGTGTTGGTAATTATATAGGCCCCTATATTACCACGCCTGAAGGTATCCTCAACTCTCCCAGATTTCACCTTTGCCTTTGTGCTGTTTATACATGCCATATATGCATGTGAACAGACATGCATATCTGTATGCACATGCTGCGGATATGTATGTATACACTATGCAGTACACAGTATTCCATATGCAAGATGCACACTGCGATGTAACAAATGCACATCTATGTATTTGCCTGCTCCACGACCTCTTGCAGCAGAGTCGCGTGCTCGGAGTGATCCTGAGCACAGACCATTCTCTTGCTGGACCCTGCTTCTACCCACAAATTAGGGACCATATGCCCCTATTTGGGGATACAGTTCTAGGAGAGTCCTGGTTAGACTGTCCAGGAAAGCAGCTGAGACCGAAGCTCTGAGCCGCTCGAAAACGGCTGATTTCAAAGCATGAAAAACTACGCCAAACCCAGCACGAGCCAGGAGAACTGAATATGTCTTAGTCTTTCCCCATGCAGATGTAATGTTGGAAGCGCTGGCTCTATCTATGTATGGGTTTCGCCATGCAGAAGCCAAGCTGTCTCCCCATGCGCAAGCGTCACTGCGGCACTGTGTCTACACCTACACATACAAGAGCAGGTCTCTGCAATTCCAACCCAGGCGTTTCTGCAAAAAATTAGCTGTCTGCGGAACCTATCTCCCTATATCCTGGAGCCACCACCTTAGCCCCAAACCTCTGAAGTGCAGACTCCGCAACCGCGTAATCACGGCATGTCTCCGGTAGTGGATGTCCACGACATGGTTCAGCTGCTCAGTCACCTGGGTGGCTCCGAACCCCTGCGTTGATCATAGCCACAGTCGAAAGAATCAAAAACAAAACCTGAACCAAGCCTCTCGACAAGATGAGTCTGAAACTTCAACTATGCCAGCAGAGATCCCAAGCTCTGAAATGCATCCAGCCCATGGGACTGTGACGCGAGCACGATTTCGGCAAACGGAAACTCACGGGACTGCGGCAGGTACACCGCAAAGTTTGTCGAACTCCGACACCCTTATAGCATAATTTCGAGGCCACACCGAGACTGCCTAAGACCCTCATGGTGCACGCCTGCCAGACTTTAGTGACTCTGAGCGATTTACTGATGAGCGCAAGGAGCACGATTTCCAATCAAAGAAACTGCAAAATACTCACGGCTCCGTGGCCGGAGCGGAATGGAAAGAACACGATAATAGTTGAATATGTGCACAGGAGAGCCACTGGGTGCACCCGAGCAGTTGTGACCTCATAATTTTAAGGGCACCGCTTGGGATCAAAGAGAAGGTACTTGATCTTGAGCCCGGTCGCCAAGGCAGCCGCGGAGGCCCGAAACTTCTCCTCGTCGTAAGGCATGTCCTTCCTGGGATGGCGGGAGCAGAGGAGCAGAGGGCGGATTCTGCTGCATTACCGGGAGTCTAGAGTCTAGAGGGAACGCATCGGCACGATCTTTGCCTGCTGGACTCCACAACGTTTTTAAAGACCACGCCGGACTTGACCCCCAAGCTTCATCCTGCAGATGCAACATCGGGCCATCGTAGTAGAAACCAAGCCTGTCAAGACCGGGGCAACACACCCAGGAAGCAGACCTGAGCCACCATGCTCCAGATCAATCCCCCAATCCTGAAAGCCCTGCGTAGAGGGTTCCTTCAAAGCCATAGACCCAAGTCAAGCTTCAACGTCAACTTCATCGCTGGGAGGGTGTGGGTCACCCGCCGCTTGCCATTCAAGAGCTCCTGGGATGCTTCGCCGAAGCCGAGGCCCCAGAACTGCAGTTGCTTTTGGGGTTGATCTAAAGCAAGAATTGCGCTGGGCGGGTGCAGAAGGTTGGAGACTTTGGGTCGCAAGAGTCTCGGCCGTAGGCGACTGGCGGAAGTCACAATGAAGTGTTGTAGCATTGCAGCCAGAGGCGCTGCCCATGTGGAGAAAAGGAACTTGCCTTCAGGGTGCGTGTGCTACTAGTATCTCTGGTGGGCAACCTGATGTTGTTGAAACCTCCGTGACATGCGGAGTCAGCCTTCTACAAGTACGAGTAGAAGATACTGCAACGCCGGACAAGCGGGAGGATTGTTCGTTCAGCTCTCATCAGTCTCAACTTACCCTTTGGCGTGATTTGGAGCAGCAGTGCGAAGTCCAGGACTCTTGCGCCTTTTGCAGGTTAGGGCTCTCTCGTCTTAGAGTTAGAGGTATTACCCTGGGATCCCAATGCATCAGCTACGGTGGTGCAGCGTTTGCGGGTCATTCCGGCTCGGCGCACCCTTGAGGCTTGGCTCCGGGGAGGTCACGCGCAGCTGCAACACGTGGGTCACGCGCATGAGCCTGGGAAGCTTGCAAGATGGATGAATTATTTCGAAGAAACTGGATTCAAAGTTACAGTTGAACTTCTTGGGAAAAGCTTGGGACACGAAATTCCACTTGCCTCTAAATCTACTTGCGGGTTGTGCGAGATAGAAACTAAAACAAAATGTAGCAAGGACCCCATGCACGGAGCACGTCGGACCGTATGACTTCGGACGACGACTGTAGCGACTGGTAGCCGAAACTCATGACGGCTCAAGTCAATGGCTTATCTGTAGTGGCGTCGATTCTGAGGGCATTGTGGTGCGAGAGCGCATGGCGACTGCGATGTACAGAGGATTACAGCTTCTCATGCTGCAAAGATATCAGGTTGAAACGGCTCGGTCTGTAGCGAGACAGGGGGTGTGCAAGTCATACACCGACAGCTTCGCGATTAAGTTTAACCAACTTCTGCACGTATTCTTCAACATCTTCAGCTTGACCCAAGCCCTGGTGGATGATGAACTTGAGAAAGACTGCAGTGAAGCCGATACCGAAACATTAACGCGTCGTAAAGGACACTGCTCAGGCTTCCATGGAATTCCCACTGGCAAAGCAGGAGCACGCTGGATAGAGTTTCCGAAGTTAACTGGCCAGACACAGAGTGGCCGAATTCTGGCATGCAAACTTCTGAATCCAGATGTGGTGTGCGGAAACCCTGAACGTCGACTCCCAGTTGTCGAGGGAAGCTCCGAATGGATGATCGCAGCTGGACGCACGACGGTGCAAGTAGTAGTTGAAGGATTAGGCCAGTGGAGTACATACTCCCTTGCAAATTCGGCAAGGAACATCTGGAAGAAAAGTGACTGCAGGCTTGAAGACTTTCATGTGAGGTTGTAGTACTGTTGCCCAGAACAGGACCGCACCACAAGACCATCCGGTGCAATATGGCAGAACTCAGGTAGATTGTAGCTGAAGTCGCGATCTTTGAAGTCAGACACAAAAGATATGGTACACAATCATTCTTTTCATTATTAGAACATCAAGACATAGGAAGGAAATCGAAACTCGGCAGATCGGGTGGCATCGGCACTCCGTCGTGTCGGCCCCAAAGCTCTAGGAGGGAGTCCTCATTCCTCGAAAGGCTTCCAAGCATCTTGGGGTTCCAAGCCTTTTGAGGTCCAGAGGGCTTTCTTTGGGCTTTGGGCCTTGGCCTTTTCAGGCCAAGTTCGATCTACCATGAAACCCAGGCACTAATCAAAACCACATCTGCTCGCTGCAACGGCATTGTACGCAAGATTCTCGGGCGGCCGAGGCCTCCCCCTCCCTCCGCAAAACCAACAACAGCAGCCAACAGCACCACGAGCCAAGAAAGCACCACTCCAAGAGTAGACGAGCATCTCGATCTCCCTGAACAAGGCCTCTACGGACTTGAGGGTTCCTTTGCCCCACTTCTCCTGCAAGGGATTCTGCGAGGGTCCCGGCTCGCAACATGTTACTCCAGCCTGCAGACGGGAGCTGTGCATCAGTTTTGGGTTTGGGGTTGGCCATCAATCCAACCGTTTTCCGAGCTGCTCAGTAAGCACTCTCGATCTGTCCTTGCGGTGAGAACTGTAAACCATGCACCCGGAACACTGTTTCAACCCAGCAAGTGTTGCCACCTTCCCCACCGCAGCAAGATTAGACCACCAAAGCCCGAACCAGTGGAAAGGCACGACAACGTCATAAGATTGTGCCGAGCAACCGAACCAAACAACTGAACCGCTCGCAAAGCATACAAACATGCATCGTTAAAAGGCCCAAAGCCCCGAAACCGTCCATCCGCAGGTCAAACTGGGAGAGCCAGGTCGTCAAAGCCCCTGCGTTGGCAAAGGAGCCTGCGAGGTTAGTGACGTGTAACCTACACGTTTACACATGAACATCTATATATACATAGACACGTACATGCGTATGTACATATATACGTGTATACATATGCGTATACACATACAGACATATACACATATAAACACATAAACGTATACGCATGCATATTTCAGCGTGTATATATCATATATATATATATATATATATATATATATGTGTGTGTGTGTGTATAGGAATGTATGTACAATACATGTGTATATATACATATATGTATATGCGTATGTATATGTATACGCATATGTATATGTGATAAATACTTACATGTATATACACAGAAACTGTGTATCTCTCTCTTTCTCTCTCTATCTCTTCCTTCTGTCTTTCTGCCGGGCTTAAGGGTCACGCTCTCTCTCTCTCTCTCGACATCGATACATGCAGGTGGACAGGAAACCAGACAAATTGCCTGGTAGATTATCAGATCGACAGATAGACAAACACAAAACGATTCATTCACATGGGGTTGCTCTGCTTCGGGTCCGGGAACTTTGGGACTGCTTTTCAACAACTCCGAACACAACATCTGTCCAAATCCCAAGTTTGGCATTTGGAGCGCTCTGAACCTTGGCAACCTAAAGCAAGCCGCAGTATCCGGGACTCGAAACAGCTGAGATCCAACAACGAGGACCACTTGATACAAACTCCGGCACTTTCACATGTTCAAGTTTCCAGTCTCTTGTCCAAGATGGCGCTCCAACCTGAACCCGATTGCAAGAGGTGACGGCCTTTGCGCTTTGTCTCTTTGAGCTCGCTGCCCTCGAAGAGATAACGCTGAATCTGTGGCCACCTTAAGCGCCCGAAGGTCTCTGCACGGTTTAGGGCCGTCCCAAGTAGATCAGGAACTTGAGTCAGTGCTGGCTTCTAGGCTCTCGGCACGGAGTTCACCCACGACACCGGTCAAGCAGATCCGGCCGTGCAAAAAGGCTGTGAGTAGCAAACTACGGTGAACATCCGCTGTTGAGGCAAGCCGCACGCTCTGACATTCCCATTCGACTTTCGTCGCCCAAGCAGCAATCTCAAAAACATAGCTGACATAGCTACAACTGTGCCATGGTTGCGCTCAGTCAACCCGGCAAAGGCTGTGGTTGCTGCTGGGGTTGTGTGGGGCTTTGGTTCCGATGGTCAATTGCATGCACACCGCTTGAATTATTACTGTCGGTTGAACTACTGTACCTCATCCCAGCTGCCAACTCCCTTTGGTACAGCAAGGTGCGAACCCTCCAAGCTGAATGACTTCACAGCGGCTCCAGCCACACCCAGGCGTGGATGTACTTGAGCTTGCGCTTGCCATCCTAACGGGCTTAGAAGCAACTGCTTCCCGCAACGGGCTCCAACAGAATGCATATCTAGTAGCTGATGGATACCTACGTACAATCTTTACGGAGACGCATGAAAAAGGGCAGTGCCGGACTTACATCTCTGGAGATTCTTGCGATGTGCCCTAGCATGCCAAGCTTTGACGCTAAGGTTCGAGCTGAGCGTTAAACGTCCCCAGTTTCCGAAAATAGGGGACCGGAATATAGTACCCTAAATAGTGGGATCCTTGTCATAAGGACCCCAAAATAAGGTACCCCTAATTTTCGGAAACTCCCATAATGGCAAGCCTGAAGTAACCGGCCTTGTCCGGATGCTCGAACTCCAGCGTGTTCAGATCCGTCAATGGCAAACCCGTACATACGATGTCCACCGTGTAGAGATGGTACATGGTTAGCAGTCCTCTGGCTCTCGCGGCATGAGGCAAAGACGCATTGACAGGTGCGGGAATCAGCTCATGAGTGTGCTACCTTGCAATCCAAAAGTCCTGGATAGCTTTTGGACTTCTCTAGCTCAATGATGTGGTCCACGAAGTGTTCGTTGACCACCTGCAGCAAGGGGTATTACAGATGCCCAAGCCTTCAGGCAGGGCTCTGAGACGTCACGGGCTTCTTTGCGGCTCTTGACACCCTTCTCGTCACCTCGAGGGGGCAGGTGTAGTTTGGGTCGTACTCCGGCGCGGGTCTTCCCAACCCGATCTTCATGGTCCTGAGCACCAAGCGACTCTTGCGAGTTCTGATGCTGACATGCTTTGTTGGGTGAGCTGCCTGCAAAAGCTCCGGGTTGTGGGTCAACCAGTGGATCTAGGCACTATCGGACTATCTATGGCCGCAACCTCGACCTGCCTTCACTCAAGCTTCCACTCTTCGTCGGGAGAACCGGAAGCTAAAGGCGAATTCGGAGGCACGTTGTGTAGTTTGGCTAGCCGCGGCTGGCCCTGGAAAACCGAGGATCGACTCCACCACCCGCTGCATCTCTTCCTCGGTAACAGCACGCCGGCACACCTCGGAGGCGATGTTGGCGGTTCAAACTTGGACCCTGAATCCATAAAGCCCACAATCGCCAACCTGACAATCCCTCAGCAGGGGGTGTTAAAGGAAACCCTTGAAAGTAACATCAGCATGTCAATGCAATGTAAACTTGGAAAGCTTATGATGGTGGTGCTCCGACGCTTTTTTTCCTCATGGCAATATCAGAAT
>BGNK01006368.1:6998-27596 GCA_003297005.1 Symbiodinium sp. clade A Y106
ATTGCCAA
Organism: Symbiodinium sp. clade A Y106; assembly: GCA_003297005.1. Classification (NCBI taxonomy): domain Eukaryota; class Dinophyceae; order Suessiales; family Symbiodiniaceae; genus Symbiodinium; species Symbiodinium sp. clade A. The sequence goes on from BGNK01006368.1 coordinate 7,007, forward strand.
GAAGATCCTGTCCTACTACAATGCCACTAGGGATGCAGGGTTCATCGTGGAAGGTGGATATCCTGCGCAACTGGTGATGTTTAGTGACGCGTCGCACTCTCCAGCCGGAGCGAAATCGATTTCTGGGACCCTGGTAACGTGGAGAGGGCTTCCAATCTGCTGGCGAGCGGCAAACCAGGGACTCACCGCACTGAGTAGTGCAGAAGCTGAGCTTATTGCACTGAGCGAAGGGGCTCAACTGGTGAGGTCTGTGAAGACCACGCTTGCCGATATGGGCATTGCGCCAGAGATAACAGAGCTGCGCGTTGATGCAACTGCGGCTATCGCTGTGGCGAGTTCGGGAGGGAGCTGGAGGACAAGACATCTGCGACTTCGAGAAAACTGGTTGGTCGAGCTGGTGAACTCCGAGGAGTATCAGNGATGCAACTGCGGCTATCGCTGTGGCGAGTTCGGGAGGGAGCTGGAGGACAAGACATCTGCGACTTCGAGAAAACTGGTTGGTCGAGCTGGTGAACTCCGAGGAGTATCAGCTGAAACACCAACCGGGCGTAGATCAGTTGGCCGATGGCTTGACAAAGCAACTGGCTTCTGAGAGGGCATGGAAGCTCCTTGAGGCCTGGCAGTTTTTCAGAGGGCATTCCTCAGCCGAAATCAAGAAACTCGAGACNGTAGATCAGTTGGCCGATGGCTTGACAAAGCAACTGGCTTCTGAGAGGGCATGGAAGCTCCTTGAGGCCTGGCAGTTTTTCAGAGGGCATTCCTCAGCCGAAATCAAGAAACTCGAGACCGCCAGTGACGAGGTCATGTATGACCCTTCCGCAGCAGCAACAGCACTTTTTTCCGCCACAGCAACTACACAGCCTTCAACGTTCCCTACTGTTAACCAACCGGGTGCTAGTTGGTTTGGGTTTGCTGGCTGGTGTGACGGGCGAGGAAGTTGGAGATCATCAAGCCTACACTGGTGTAAGTTCTGAACATGAGCTTTGGATCGCAGTGTTGTTGGTGATGATCACGACAATCTTGCTTTGGGAGTGGAGTAAGCGTGCTGCTGGTGGCGTGAAGAAGGCCGTGAAGATGAAGATGTTTAAGGTGCCGCCAAAGACTGGACTGACAAAGGGAGAGGGCAAGGAGTTGCTGGCACTCCTGGGGATCGACGAGAGATCGGTCGAGCAGGAGGCGAGATTGACAGCTTTGATTGCCAAGTACCAGGACAACGACAAAGGAACGCTGCGGGAAGGTGATGTCCCTCAGGTACTGGATCGTGGTCGGTCTCTAGCGTCATCCTCTACGTCTTCGAGATCCGCGGTGCAAAGCAGGGAAAGATTTCAGCCGGAAAAGTGGAGCAGAGGAGTCCAAACCGAGCCTGAAGCACTNGCGTCATCCTCTACGTCTTCGAGATCCGCGGTGCAAAGCAGGGAAAGATTTCAGCCGGAAAAGTGGAGCAGAGGAGTCCAAACCGAGCCTGAAGCACTTCCAGATGTACCAGCACAGGCAATACGTCCGTGTGCAGTTGATGCTGGGATTCGCTACATTGTGCAGCCGTGGGAGGGTGACTTGTATGTGAGCCCTAATGGTGACCGTGTTCATCTGAAGCCCAACTGCCATGGACTTCGAAATGCGTCCAGAGCTGTTAGGAAATCGATGTGCCAGTACTGTTTGCATGACTGGCANTTGTATGTGAGCCCTAATGGTGACCGTGTTCATCTGAAGCCCAACTGCCATGGACTTCGAAATGCGTCCAGAGCTGTTAGGAAATCGATGTGCCAGTACTGTTTGCATGACTGGCATAACCATCCTGAGACCAGATAGTGAAGGCATCTGGTGCATCAGGTGAGCTATGCAATGATGGCATCCCTATCGGGTGCATCAAGGAGGNAGTACTGTTTGCATGACTGGCATAACCATCCTGAGACCAGATAGTGAAGGCATCTGGTGCATCAGGTGAGCTATGCAATGATGGCATCCCTATCGGGTGCATCAAGGAGGGGTGAAAAAACCCTGATGCCCCCCTTGTGTAAAGCTGCATGAGTGGAGCTCGTGTGTCGTCAGGGACCTTGAGACTTGCAGGAATCGGCTCAAGGAGCCGAAGACAAATCAGGCACTGAAGNTGAAAAAACCCTGATGCCCCCCTTGTGTAAAGCTGCATGAGTGGAGCTCGTGTGTCGTCAGGGACCTTGAGACTTGCAGGAATCGGCTCAAGGAGCCGAAGACAAATCAGGCACTGAAGTTAGGTGTACACAGAAGTCCTAGCATCAGCTGCCAACGTTCGAAGCGCTTGTGTGCGTTGAAAAAGCCTCTGAGGGTTGTGCGCATGGCCTTGCGGATTCCTTCGGGGATCTTCCGATAAACTTGGAACGATACTTCGAAGGCGAAGGCTTGGGATGCAGGCTTCAGCTGGAGAGNTGCGCATGGCCTTGCGGATTCCTTCGGGGATCTTCCGATAAACTTGGAACGATACTTCGAAGGCGAAGGCTTGGGATGCAGGCTTCAGCTGGAGAGCCTCCTGATGCGGGAGCTCTTCAACTACTACTACTACTACTACTCCTACTACTGCCTCTCCTACTCCTGCTCCTCCCACTCCTCTCCGACGCCTACTTCTACTGCCACTGCTACTGCTACTCCCACTCCTACTCCCACTCCCATTCCCACTCCTACTCCCACTCCTTCTCCTCCTTCCCCTGCTGTTGCTCCCCCTGTTGTCTTGCTCCTGCTCCTTCTCCTGCTACTGCTAGTACTACTACTGCAGCTGCTGCTGCTGCTGCTGCTATCGCTCGTCATGCTCCTTCGGGCCCTCCAGCCGCTCCTAGTGAGTCCTAGTGGTCCGGGTTTTTTTCTGTACTACAGGATATCAGGAACAACTGTCCATTGACCCTTGTTCGGAATAACACTCCTGCTTCGGCTAACCTGAACCTGCTTCTTGTCTGTGGGCAAAGGCACTACAAAGAAGCTTCTGTCACTTACAACAGCTCTTAGAGACGAAAGCAGGGACGCATCCGATCCGAGTATGTTGCTAACGTACCGCGCACACTGCGGTAGATTCTGCAGTGCAAAATACTTACCCTAAGGGTCCAGGTATCTTCTTAGGAGGGTCCGGAATGTGTTAGGGAGAGTCCTTGGGTCTCTTTGAGTCTCAGAAACCCTCAATTTTGAGGTTCCTCAATTGGTTAGGACCCTTAGGGTAATGACAAATGAAGTCCAAGCCCGGGATTGTTATATAGGGGCCCACCTTGCCGTAGAAGTTTGACCAGACCACAGAGATCTGGTCAAAGTTCGACCTCTGCCGGCAGAGACCCTCGTTGATAAGCTTCACTGATAGTGATAAGGCGTCGGGCTTTACAGTAGTGGTTAGAGTTCGCCGAGGGTTTCCTATACAGATCCAAGAAACACGTAGAAGGATGAATCTTAGAGAAATGCGAGCAAGCATTCTGCAAATTAAGGATGATTTGTGTAAGATGCCGACAGCTCTAGTTGTCTCTGCTAGTCTGTGGAATACACGCTACCCCCTGAGAATCATGCAGTGCGGCCATCGCGCTGGCGATAGCTTCTTGCCTTGGTAATGGGGCCAAAATAACAGGAATAAGCTGATGGTTTGGGGTTGTAGGTTGCGAGACGGCCTACAAACATGTAAGCAGCTATAGTGAAACAGAGTTTGAAGCTTCACAGCATTTGCGCGAACGGTTTACGAAGCCCACTGTCAGAAGCGAAGAAGCAATAATCCGAAGGAGCTGGCAAATACAGAATATAGGGATTCTGGGTCTACTAGTATACCTATATTAAGGAACACTAACCAACATAATTATTATTCAGGCTTCTGTGATTGAGTCTTGGAGCTACTTGGGTCAGCGACGTGCACTGGGGACGAGATTGAAAAGTCGGCGCTGTGACCACCCAAAGCATGGGAAAGTCAAAACAATCGGGCCACATAACATGCTGCGCTAGATACAGTCACAAGTCACACAAGGATAGTTCCAGTGCCACGATTCACCGGACTCTCGCTCCTCCGGCACAGCTAAGGCCTGGACGGTTCCTTGCCAACAAAAACTCTTGTGACGATTGTCGAGAGCTATGACTTAGGTGGACCCTGATTAACAATCACCGTCTGTTTACTTGGCCGACCAATAGCATGCTTACATATCAATTGTGCAAATCGTCAGTCTTGTGGCCGTCAGCGTTAGGGTTTAGGGTTCAGGGGCAAAACCCTGAGGCCCCCACTGATCTTTGGGCTTGGACAGGGCGGACACGTGGATTGCCACCCTTGGAGAATGAGCTTTCGGAATGATCGACGGTCCCAAAACCCTAAACCCTAAACCCAAAAACCTAAACCCTAAAGCCTAAACCTTAAACCCTAAACCAAGGGTGCCAGCTGGGGTTCAGTTGAGGTCCCCAACGGGCTGTTCCTTTCGCCCACCGATGTGCGCTGTCGGCTGGAGACTCAAAAGTTGCCCAAGAATCTATCGGGAATATAGGGGCCCCAATAATTACCTATACTATTTTGGGAGTTCCTTACCATTGACAATAACTAAAGGTTATTATTATAGTATAGTAGACTCCAAAACGCTGTTCTAATTATTAAGGCCCCTATTTTAAATTGGAGGAGCCTTTTCGCAGTGATTTTTGTTTCGCCGGCTCCCGGCTGCTTCCTCACCAGTTTCGCTGGGAGAGCACGCTCCAGGTCTTGTAGTCCTGGCAGAAGGCGGGAGCAAGCGGTTTAGGGTTTAGGGGCTTAGGGTTTAGGGTGAATGAGTGTTTTGGTCAGATCTGAATGGCAAAAGCAAGCCGATGTATGCACAGCTTCGAACCAACTACTGTCATAATGTATGCTGCGCAGTGACAACATGCGCACTGCAGGTGTACGTCAACGCCGACATCTCTGGAAAATGCCCGTATAGCACTGGCACAACACATCCAGCTATGACCTTCGACAGTATGCTAAAATTTGGGTTGATACCAGACACTAGACTACAAAACATTCCTTACCGCTAAATGCATACAGCATTCCGCTAAGATTGCAAACTACCGGTGTGTCTCTGTGTGTGTTGTGGATCTTGCCGCATTTCAGATCTGCCGACAGTGCTGTGCCACTCATGACAATGTCTCACAACATGTTACAGGTATCTGCCTGAAATTGCGATGTGCGTCGAGCTGTTGTGCTAGAACACCCTGATTATTTCAGATCACCACCTCTTGCACACCTTCGATGTGGCTCACCATGTTAGGTCACGATGCAGTCTATACATCGTCGGTACTGCAGAGGATACTTCTTGCCGTCCGAAAGCAGCTCCCCAACTCGAAGATACATGATCAGCTACGTACCTTAGTATATATGTACACACATGCACAGTTATAATATAATATCGGTATAGGCACATATTACAAAGATTTTCTCGTTAAAAAACAAAACTGTATATATATATTTTATTTATTTATTTATTTGTTAAACAGTGTGCTTGGCGTTCAGGCTGAGGCATCTACTCACGATTAGGGCCTTGTATGATGTGGCAATCAAATTGATGCGAGAAAGCCACGTAAGAACAACCGAAACTGCAACACGGCTGACGCAGTGTCGCCAGTGGCCCTAACAGAATACTTCTGCTCATCCCTTGGCAGAATCCCACCCCTTTGAGAATGGTTCCCTTGCCCTCGAGTACCCTTGCCTTCTTCGCCAAGGTGATGGTGATCCGCTTCCCTTGGCTGACGCGCACCTCGTGTTGTCATGCTGAAACTTGCTCCAACAATCTAACGAAAGGGGCCTTACTAATTGCGATCGGGTTTCGCGCATATCTCAATTTAACTATACGAGGACTGTCAGGGGATGCTACTGGTAATGATTTAGGGTTTTGTAGGGTCTAAGAACGCAATCCCTAAACTCTTCTCTTGTGACAAAACACACAGTTGCAACGTCCACGTACTGAGTTCAGTCTATGTGCTTCTGTCTCAGGTCCTGGCCTTGCAACGATCTGGTATGATGTCCTGGCAAATCTTAGAAACGGATGAAGTCAGGAATGGCAGTTGAAAAACACCGAACTGGAGTTCTGCAGCCTCAGCTCAGATGCTCAACTTGCGATCACGAACTACCGTACTGTACTGAATCATCTATCTCAAACCATGACACTTTCGATTGCCTTTACATCTGCTTCCTCCAACACAAAACCTACACATTACAAATGCCGACCATGCTTTCCGATCCCTAACATGTCCGCCAGTATTAATGCCACACACTCGACAATGGCGAATACTAGTACTGCTTCCACAGCTAATGCTTTGCGTTTCAAGCACAGCAAGGGCTTTGATATGATGAAGTTGAAGGTCATCGGGCCTTTGGGCAACCCTGAACTTCAAATCCTGAGAGCCTATCAGAGAACCGTGTAGTACCTCATAGCCACAGAACACTGCAACATCGTATGACAACCACAAAGGACACTATAATATGTACTCTACAGCACCCGAAAACGTCACAAATACGTTGCCCTCCCGATCCTCTATCAAGCCACGCACGCGCAGCTCGAACTTGGAACCATCCGCGCCGGTGACCGTCCTTAGCAACAACTAGAAAGTTCCGTCAAAGCGTGTCTACAACAAGAACAGGCTACTACAACGCCTTCGTACTCTCTCTGTCTCTCTCTCTTTATTTCTCTCTCTCTCTCTCTCGCCCGCTCGCTCGCTCCCTCTCTCTCTCTCTCTCTCGCTCTCCCTCCCTCTATCTGTGTATATAGGTCCTTCTGCTGGCAACGGCTCAGCAGTCGTACCGATTCGGCGTCCGGTGTATGCATGAGTTAGGAGAATGTGTGAGTGAACAATTGGACTGGGTCATCGTGACCAGAAGACCCAAAAGACATGGCAACCCAACGTCTCAACAACGTGATTTTATGAAACTCAACGGCGAGGTCGCGCCGCTGGACTTCCTGCAGAGTCAATCTGGCATCGGAGTCACTCCTGCTGTACAGAGTCGGCGATCCGTGAACTACCACGGCAGCTCATATATTGTTCCAGGTATATTGGGCGACGTCTTCCCGCCTGGCAAAATGCTCTTGCGGCATCAGCTGCTGCATGCTCCGCTGCCTCCGATCTCCGAAACTGCCCTTGTCCACGTAATTACTTGGACTTGGATTTGGCCTTTGTCCACCTGCTTCGACTTGGCTGAGCGTATCTGCACACGGCGTGGCGGTTTTTTGCGAGCATCATACTTGGGGTAACGGTACGCGGGAGCCATATGAGCACGCGGAAGGATCCCCTTGGACATCCAGTGCATCTTCTACTGCTGGGCGGCTCTTATTCTGAGCTGGAAAGGCTCGGATCTGTTTCCGACCATCCTTCCTCCAGGTGTCTCGCCAGCGGGAGCGGACAGGTTGTCAGGACGTGTACTCGAATCCAGGAACATTGAGACCAGCGGCTTGCATGATGCTGGCAGTCTCCGGCAAGTCGCCAGCATCCGCACCAGGGCCGTCCTCCGGGTCATCGTCGAGGAAAGGCACCCATGCCTTGGTTGTCGAGCACCATGCGATGCAGGCAGGCTGGCCCGGGGCATACTCCTCATCATCACACAGCAGCAATGGCCTTCGATCGCTCGAGATGTGGCGAGGCTGAGATGTGTCTCAAGACACACGACACCCGCATGAACCAGCGAAAGGAAAACGTGTGAGCAGGTCCAGACGAAGGTCGCCAGTAAAATGTATCTCGGCACAAGAAGGGCCAATTGAGAAAAATCTCACCGCCACATCCTGGCCCCGTGCTGCATTCTTCGTTCTGGCAAACCGACCCCAGCGCAATGGTCTCGAAATGCCACAGTCCAGGTCATAACTCCTAAATGGAACAAACGTGTGCCTGTGCAGTCACTCTGCCGTCCTGCAGGAGGCTCCAGGGCCTAGGGCCGTGTCAACATGCTGAAGCGAGACCCTTTTGGGCAAATGTGTGCTTATGCATTGTGGCTCTGCTTTCTCTCAGTAGGTTTTGCGGTTTAAGGTTTTGGACTGTGCAACATGCTGTGGTGAGACCTTTTGGGCCAGTCAGTCGCAAATCAGATTGCCAGGACAAGCTTCACAAGACATCCTTTGCAACCTTTCGGACAACGTGCTTGCGAGTCTTAGTTTTTCGGGGTCCCTTCTGGCCTGTCCCTCTGTGGCCCCGGAAGCGAATGTGCGCATACCTCCAACTGTCTGGCTTCAGTTTTCGAGATATCTATACTCATTGGTCCCTCTTCGTCTAATTCTCTGTTTTTCTTCATCGACCGTCCGTCGCATCAGGCAAAACCAACGGTTTCACAAAGACATGAGCAAGTCTCAAACTACCTGGTTTCCGTCCGCTGCTTCTTTCTGCCCCTCTCTCCTATCTCCCCCTCTGCACCCAATGACATTTTTTCTTCTTCTGTCATCCATGGCACCAGGACCAACAGCCAGGAATTTATGAATATGTGGAGACGAACGAAGAGGTGCCTGCAAAATATTATCCAGGAACCGGTTTTAAAAAACACCGAGACGAGACCATACAAACATGGGGCCTGAGATGGGTCCGCGCTGAAAGGTCTAGAACGGGTCGACCATTTCAGACCCCTGCCACTGCCTGCACTTCACAAACTGAGGGGATCGTTTAAGGTCTGGGTTTTAGTTGGTCTCGCCCTGTAAAGCTGTTGGGGGATCCCCAGTAACCTAGGAATAAAGAGGGCTCCCTTTTAAGTATTGGGCAGGTTTATAAGGAACCTAACACTATAAAAAGGGAATAAATGCCCATCTAATCCAGGGCCTTAATAGTTAAAATAGGGTTTGGAGGTATATTATACTATACATTTTTTAAAGAACCCCCAAAACCGTATTCTAACTATTAAGGCCCCTATGGTAATATTGCGCCAAGCCTCAGAAGAAAGCTCCGAGTCTGAAAATCTGCCTGGCTCGCACGAGGCGCGTGCGTCTGAGGCATGTCCGGGCTAAGGTCTTTTAGTTTTAGGCCTTATAAAGCCTAGGCCTATAGACCTATATGTGTAGGAAGACTTGGAGTATGGCTTTGAGGCAGGCCCCTTTTTCATGAGAAGGAATCCTAGGGTTTCTATAACTGCTAGATACGTAGACCCCTCTAATATTGCGAGAGTTGCCACTCCACGCACCTTATCAGATTCAGGGAGAGGAATTGCAGCCCAAAAGCTTTGCTGATTGAGAGCCCGTCTGTCGAGCCATGTCGTGTGCCTAAGCCTGAGTACGTAGTGCGGAGTGGCCGTCCCTGGGCCATAGCCCGTGAACCAAAAGCACAAAGGTGAAAGGGTACCTACTCACCCTAAACCCTGAACCCAAACCCCTGCGGACCAAAACCCTCAACCCTCTACTCTACCCTAAGCCCTAAACCCCAAGACCCAAACACTCCACCCGAAACCCCTAAACCCTCCACCCTCCCTAAACCCTAGACACGAGACCCTATCCCACGATCGCACCTGGAGCGCATCGGGCCGCCGTCCATCGCCGGCCGCTGCGACGGCAGCCGGAGAAGAGGACTCGCTGACCTTGGAGTTTGAAAGGGCGTGTGATATAGGGTTCTTAATAATTAGAAAAAGGGTTTCGGGGGTAATTATTAAAAACCCTGTAGTAGGGACTTCGGGTGTGGGTTTGGCGTGTCGGGCTTAGGAATGGGATTTAGTGTTCAGGGTTTAGAGTTTCAGGATTTTGGGCTGATCCGCACAAAACCGCAGCAAGCCCGAACAGCTTGTCCCACGTAAGTAGCCCAGAATGCATCAACATCCCGAGCCAGGGCCAATCCTCGAATTCATGATGACGAAGAGAGAGCAGGGTTTTGCAAGGCTTCCCCCGCATGATCCCTCTTGAACCCTAAAGCCTCAACCCCCCCTAAACCCTAAACCCTAAACCCTGAACCTGCCAAGTCGCATAAACCTTCACTGCGCTTCCTGCGATCAGGGCTGCAAAGCTCTGAAGGAAAGACCATACAGACGGTCTAGGCCTGTTTGGGATTCTCGGGTTGCTTTATGGGTTACTGTAACGGTATTTAGTATACAGGTACCATAATGCTACTATAGGGGTTGGGAGTCTCGGAAGCCGAAATGAATCCATGAGATATCAGATAGCCCCACCAACGAGACAGTTGAGGCTCAGATCAAGAGCTTTAGTCGAAGAATACGGAACATCAAAAGGCTGATCTTCTAGCACTGCAAGTGTGCCAGTGTCCTTCATCTGTCCACGAGTATTTCTCGATGGAGACCTTGCCAAGCGCATGTCGAAACTTCTGGATATGGCATGGTGTCACTCACATCTCTCATGATCACTACCACATAGAACCCCCACGTCCAACACGAGTATGGTCGTCGAACCGATCATCTTCATGTGTATTTGTTCAGAGGTTCACTTTTAATGCCATATATCCGCGCAACACTCTGGCAATCATCTTCAACACCAACATCATCACGGTCATTAATTGTTGTCACGGTGTTCTTACCACCACCACCACCACCATCAACAACCAAACAACAGTGACGATAACTAGCTCATCATTCGTCATCAACAATACCGGCGCCGCCGTCATCACCAGCATCATCGGCATGGTCTCCATCAGCGTGCTCATCAAGATCGTCGCTGTCATCGGCATATTCATCGTCATCGATGTCGTCGGCACCATCGTCGTCATCATCAACCACGTGGCAATCGGCCTTGGCATGCTGGTCATCACCATCATAACGAGCTAATTCCACTCAAGACAGACTCATGCCTGACAGTTAGCTTAGAAGTATAGGATGAAAGACATTTGAATCATTGAACAATGGGAACGACAAGATGCAGCGGACACCTCCTGCACGTCACCAGCCTGAGCCAGCCGAGGCGGAAGACTGACCGCAGGAGTCATCGCACAACTGCTGAAGCTGCCACAAAGTCCTAAGTACCTATTTGGCGGATACTTAGTAGAGGTATATCCTATTATATACATTCTACCGTATAATATGGGCACCAAGGGCCCTGAGGCTTTGCAACCACAGGCACGGCATCGGCGCGCTTGGGAGATCTGCACAGCGCGCTGCCTCTCAAAGATGCAGCAGACTCCGAGGAAAGAAGAGAGTCGAACCTTGAAACGGAAGCCCACGCAGTGCTGATACGAGACAGACCGCCGAAGCTGCGCTGAGTCTTGCATCTCAAGCTGCGCTAATATATTGATACATAATAGTAGTTAATGACACATATATAGTATTATCTAGTACCATAACAGTACACAGTATTTTTTGATCATATTATAGTATTATCGGTCTGAGCTTGACTCGACTCGTCTCTCCTCAGCCGTGAGAATCGTGGGAGTCTCTTTTTTCAAGCGAGAAAGAACCATGGAGTTCAGCTCCCAAACAGCATGGAAAGGGGTTTAGGGGTTTAGTTTAGGGGTTTAGGGTTTAGGGCAAACCGCAGCCTCCGTCGGACATCAGCGGAGGTAAGTTGTGAGGAACAAGGTGCCGGCCACACACGCCATAGAATTTCGAAGGTCTGTACCATGAACAGCCCGAATAACGTCTAGCTTCGCCCCACAACCTAAACTGAAAACACACCAAAACCTTGCATCCTTCGCCCCTAAACCCTACTGTAAACCCCTTCAACCGTTTACCTGAACCACGAAACCCGAAACCCCTGAACCTCTGCCTTAGCCCTGAAACCCTAAACTCTCAATCTCATCCGCCTTGGCTCTCTGGACCCAGGGCAAGGGCCCACGGATCCTTGAGCTGGCGGCTCGTAGAAAGATGATCCCTCTAAGGTTCCGTTAAGGGCTCCTTTTCGGATTCTTTTACGGGTTTAGGGGTTTAGGGTTTAGGGTGTTCCTGTAAGGGCTCTCTTATGAGTGCCAGGGGTTTGTTGGAGGCTCCTTTCAAGGATCTTTTTATGGGGCTGGTGCTTCCTGTTCCAAAATGCCGCTCTCATCGTCGTCATCCACACCGTCATCGTCACTATCACCATCACCTTCAACCCTAAACCCTAGACCCCAAACCCTACACCCAAAACCCTAAACCTAACCCCCAAATCCCAAACCTTAAAGGCAATTCTTCTGCACAGCACGCAGAGCTGATGCCCTTGCTCTAAATTCGTCACCCTCAACCCCAAACCCTACTAAACCCCAAACCCCTCCAGCCCAGGCTATGGTAGGTCCCAAACCGCATGCGGCCAGGCTTCTCTAAGATTGCAGAGCACGTCCTCGCCAAAAGACCGTCACTGTAACTCCCCGTAACATAGATTCACAATACTGTTGTCATGACTATGGACATCATAATTCTTATGATCAATACTATCATTACTATCCTTGTATCAGGGTTTTCATCCTTATCACATGTATAACAGGTTTCATCGAAGGATCCGTTAAAGGGTTCCATAGACTGTTGTTGTAAGCGTTCCTTAAAGGGGTATGAAAGGGTCTTAAAGGCTTGCTACTTTCATGACAGGGGCCTTAGCAACCTTAACAAGTGGAGTAGGCTTTCAGGCGGGTGTATTGTACAATATTTATGTACGGGCTGTATAGGGGCTGCAAAGGTACACTCTCACTCATTATGTTCGGCCGCACATGCCAGATGTGGATGACGCAACCCATTCAGCTCGTCACAAACGAAAAACCTTGACCTCTTCCTGTGTTGCAACCGCAAGAATAGCCGACGAGCTGCTCAGAAAAAAGCACCTTGACTCAACAGCCGCAAGCCAGGATGGGAAATACATATGATGGAAGGGCCTGAATAATTAGAACAGGGTTCGTGGTATACCGTAGGAAACATATGTGACAAGGAACCCTTCAGGAATGGCAGGCATCACTGAATATTCAAGTCGCTATAGTACAACTTCAAGCTGCATGCCGAATATACGGTCGAAGTCCAAAAGCTGGATGCCGATAATGCAGGCTGCAGTTCTTGCAGTGTCTTGAAAGAAACCCGTACTATACGTTCCAAGTACACACTCGCTCATTCAACCGTGCGGTCTCAGAAACTAGGATAAACCCTGAGCCTAACCTTTCGGATAGAAAGGAACTCAACTCACATGTTCTAGTACACACTCGCTCCTGCAAGCGTAAGGTTTCGGATGCTTGGAAGTTCCCTAAACCTAAACTCTGCGAGACAGAGCGAGAGAGAGAGAGAGAGGGGGAGAGAGAGAGAGAGAGAGGGAGAGGGAGAGAGAGGGAGAGAGAGGGAGAGAGAGGGAGAGAGAGAGAGAGCGAGAGAGAGATAGAGAGAGCGAGAGAGAGCGAGAGAGAGAGAGAGAGAGATTCGATACAGGTTAAGTACTTAGTTGTATGTCCCCAACCCTCTACCCTTGGGCCATCCCTAGCGTCTCCCTTATTGCTTGCGCCGTAGTCTTAGACCTGTTAGGCTCCTCTTGCGGTGCTTTCTGGCCCAAATGCTCCCCCGAAAATGACATCTAACCATTAGGGGAGGATTATGAATCGGGGAAAGAGATTATCGCTTTTCGTGCAGCGCCCAGAACTGTTACAGCAGACCTGCCCTGACAGCAGCAACAACAACGAGAATCACTCTGGAAGTCACAGCAATAATGTCGGAAGCTCCTCAACGAGACTGCCGTCAACGCAAGCGCGGCGGATGCGGCCAGCAGTGCGCTCAACCCAGTACCTTGTGGCTTTAGGATCTCCGATGGTCTCGGGCTCCTGAGTTTACCCAAAAGGTCCTAAGTACATAGCAGAATGTAGTGGGTCATACAGAATCTAGGTTGGTGGATGCTCCGTGCACACCACCACGCGGGAACACGTGCTGTGGCACTTCGAGGTCCACCTTCCCGCCCAACCCTCCGACAAAGCTCGTTACCCGGGTCGGGTTTAGGGTGCTACACTCAAGGACTGTGGTTGACCCACAGACAAAGATACCTCAAGGCCTCATGCGTCAGAGTTGCAAAGTCCTGGGACAAGCCACCCGAAGCTGAACCACTCTGGCAGCCCACACCAATTAAACTCTAAACCGAAAACCTTAAGTCCTAAACCCTCAATCAAAAAGCCTAAACCCTCAATCCTAAGTTCATTAATATAGAAAGTCCTCCGGAAGTCTGTCAGCCTTCACTTGCAGCCACACTGCAGACGACCAGCCCTGGGTGCCAGAGCCACGGCACCTGACTTAAGCGCCTTAATAATTCGAGTAGGGGTGTGAGGTATAGTATGTTTGTATACCTTGACCCCCAGTAACCTACCTTTTTAAGGACTTACATAAAGAAATCCTATTAGGGAACCCTAAAAAGGTGGGTTATATGGGGTCCAGGTATATATATATGTATGTATTTTATAGTATTCTATTGTATAGGTATACGTATACCAAAGAACCCTAAGGAATGGTCACAAATACGATGAAAACTTATTTAGGCTTCTAGGCTCGGAGTACGGAGTGCAACAGACTTTGCAGAGGTAGTGGTCTTATCGCACTGGGTGTGCTCCGCCGATGCTAGTTGCAGCTTTGGAGGTTTGAAGGACGCGCCAGCGCCTTCTTGCTAAGTGCTGGAACATGCTCGACCACTTTATGCGCCTACAAACACACTCCAGCTACCAAGCATAAACGAAGCAACCAGAGCGAACAAGCAACTTATCATCAAGTGGTATGGCATGGCTGGTCCACGTGGCTGGTACTGTATAGTATGGCCTGCGAATACTGCGAATACCAATATTGGTATGTGCCTGCCCATAATCCCTGGTGCACCTAGACCCACACCTACACTTGCACCCTAGTCACTGAACCCCAAACCCTAGTGACCGGCGCCGGGTTGCTAGGGCCCTCCAAGCCGGTGATGAGCGGCTGCATGTCTCGGCCATCCTCTCCAATCTGAGGATTTAGCCCGCATGAAGTTCTTAAAATGAGGTTTTAGTGGCACTTTGATACGGGTATGGAACCTTAGAAGCGTTTCTGAGCTATTATGGCCTTCTGTAGGCTTAGGGTTCGGAATTTAAAGTTTGGGTTTGGTGTGCTTACATTAGGGTCTAGGTTTTAGTTGTTTTCATGAATCTAGGCTCAGGTTCGAGAGCCGAGGGTGTCGTATTTAGGATTTTGGGCGTGTGCGGCTGGATTTAGGGATTTGGGGGTTAGGGTTAGGTCTTTGGGTGCCGAAGTTCGACTTAGACTTCAGGCTAGCAAGAAGGATCCCAGAAATTCCTGATTACTTTCGACCATGGGATCCAATGCCCTCCCTTGCTATTGAACAGTAGAACTGAAGATTCTGAACACTTCCGAGATCCTGGACCCTTGGTTTCTCACGCACTTCTACCTGGCTATATGGCGCTTTACGCGGCCGGGGGCCCTGGGGAGCGACTCAGACCGAAAGAAGCGGAAAGAAAGGCTTTGGGCTACCACCGAAATCAATCAAGTCTCCGGGGACTGTGGCCATTCCGCAGATCAAAAACCGCCATCCCAATAGTACCCTAAACCCTAAACCAACCCTAAACCATAACCCTAGACTAAACCCTAAACCAACCCTAAACCCTAAACTCTAAACCAACCCTAAACCCTAAACCCTAACGTCCATAGCAATCAAACGCAATGAGAAGACAAGCACTCATGAGAAAGAAGCTTCGGGCCTACACACCCCCAAAAGTCCAAATCACCCTACAGTAAACCCCGTAAAGTTGGAAACCGGATAAAGGCCAAATAGTGCTGGGATTCCCTATACATTGTACCTTTAAGGACTTAGGCTATTGGGTTTCCAACTTTTGGGCTTCTACTGTAAACTCTACACCCCTCAAGCCCCAAACCCCTAAACTGCCCTGAATCCTAAATCCCAAACCATACAACAACCCTAAACCCCGAACCCTAAACAGCCCTAAACCCTAAACTCACGGAGTCCAGATCACACCGGTAGATGGCGTGGGTGCCGAAGTTTGTCCAGAAGAGCTTGGAGCGGACCGAATCCACTACCATGCCTGGGCTTTTGTTAAGGAGCCGAATTTAGGTTGCCATAATAAAGAAACCATAATATTAAGGAAACCATAATATTAAGGAAACCATAATATTAAGGAAACCATAATAATAAGGAAACCCCATACTCTTTACTATAGACCCCTATTAAAGTTCCTGAACAAGAGCCCAGATGCTCGTGGAGTTCTTGCCGTAGGGAACCTCGGGGAGCGAGAGATGAACATAACCAGCACCCCCCGAATAAAAACTCCACTAGAGGCTTTATGATCCTGAAAAATGAGAACGCTCTAACAAAGGGTAGTTGGGGGGTGCTGGAAGAGTGGATGGTTTTAGGTTTACAGGGTTGACGGTTGAGAGGGTTTAGGGTTTAGGATTGAAGTTGCTCACGGCTTCAGAAGCTCTGGATGAGAGAAGGCCTGGAATTGCTATGTAGCCGGCGGATTGCAGAACAGCACCGAAGGTATGGTTATGGCTTACTTGGAGGTTCATGGGGAGGTTATAAGTAGGGTTATATTGAGGGTAACTATACTTATAACCCATATTAGGGGCCTTATAACCCGACTTATAACTACCCCTGAACCTCCAAGTAGGGTCTAGGGCCAGCTCGGAACCTGCGATCGAATCGATACTCGGCAGTGTGGCAGCTCGAGGATTTCTCTCAGTGCCCGCACTGTCGGATCTCTACAGTTCCCGAGAAGCAGCCACAGGGGCTGAGACATACCTCTTCAGCGAATGCAGCTTACAGTGGCTACTCCTTTTGTACTGGGACTGGGGGTAGTTCTAGACCGTACGTCCCAGGACGTTGTGTCCTGAGAGTCTGAGGGTTGTAGGGTGCATCATGCACGGATGCTTTGCTTGCTTGGGTTTTGTGCCTTCACTGCCTTCAGGGTGTCTCGTCGTCAGACTTGTGTGCCTGGCCCCTGTTTAGGGTTTAGGGTTAGGGTTCATGGTTTAGGAAATGAGGTTTAGGGTTTAAGTCCCAAGCCCGAAGCCGTATCTGAGCCACTGGTACAGACGAGGAGCCACCACTTCGGATTGCGTCCCATCCGAGCAGGCTCGATGCACCCTTGGCTAGATTCAAGTCCTAATGATGTTATATGATAGCTGTATGATGCTGTATCTTACAAAAGTATCCCTACTAGACAAGTATATGCAGGACTAAATCATGTACACATATGTAAGTCATGGATATCCTTCAAGCCTTATGTGCCTGTCTGGATTCTGAGCTTCCCTGGATACCCCCACCGCCAACCTTGCAAACCCCAAGCCGCAAACACTTCAAGCACCATGCTACAAACCGCATAAAGCCAAAGACTCAGCTTCAAAAACACCCCGTTGTCTTCGGACTTCCGGATTTCTAGGACCGTCACAGTACCATCGCCGCTACCACAACCACGACTACTCCTCCTCCTCCTCCTGTTCCCACCATCAGCCGCATGTGTTGCTTGTCATTCAGCTTGTTCCTGCGGTTCTTGCGAAATTCTTATACATCGGGATGCATTCGCTGAATAAGCTGAGAAGCTTTCGGGTCCCGAAGTCCCCCCAGTAAACCTGCGCCGGTGCTTTGAGTTGTGGGGTTGAGGGTGACGTTTTATGGTTCCAGGTTAACCGCTTAAGCCCGATAAGCCTCAAACCTCTGCACCCTAAACCGCTAAAGCCTAAACTCGAAAACCCTGAATCCTAAACCCCAAAGCGCCTAAGCGGCTAAGGATGTCAGACCAGCGGAAGGAGACCGAAAGCAAAGTTAACGGGACCGATGGCATGGGATCCAATTTGGGGCCAGGGTTTAGGGTTTAGGGAACTACTGGGCTTTAAAGGTGTATTTTGCTAGAAGTATGACAGGGAACCCTACAGAGAGTATGAGCACTCTTGGGGTGTACTTTTACTATAAGTAAGGAGGAAGGAAGCTTAAGGAATCGTAATGGATTCTATCACTAGCTGTTCAAGCCCTTGTACTCGGTTTTACGGCTTAGGATTAAAATCCGGGGTTTGCAATCCTTTAGTCCTCAGAGTTTACGGACTAAGACGAAGGTGTTGGGGTCACTTAGCACCATAAACCGATCGTCGCAGAGCAGGCGTGAGAATGCAAAGGTTTCGAACCACAGGAGATGCTCAGACAAGGGGGAAAAGAGATGGCCTAGGGCTGAGGGTACCAAATGTGGTACGCCGTTCGGCTCAATAGAATGAACTACAATAGCAGCGGAGATGATGCCAGTTACGATGGCTCTTGATCTGTACAAGCTTCACATGTCTAGAATCCTAAGTCCAAGCAAGAGCCAAAAAAACAGTTACATCACTATTGCTAACACCACTGTTTTCTGTTCTTGTGATTCCTGAGACACCAGCGACTGATTCGATTACGACGACGACGACGACGCCGGCGACGACGACTTCGGCCAGTCTGTTCGGTCAGACAGCAACAGTACAAACATGCCGGCTCCAAACCCTATTCCCCAATAGGGGATCCGAAACCCCAATTCCCTGATAGAACGCGTAAATATGAGCCCTTCGAGCGAAACCTTGATTTTTAACGGCGCTTATACTACCCAAGAAGGTTTGAGGCTTCTGCGAACCTTCCGGCTGAAGGCATCCACGGCCACGGCATTCGGCTTGCTCAGGTCCGAGACTAGGACCTGTTTAAAGTTTTGGGTTTAGGGTTTAGGTTGTCCTTTCGGGGTTTAGGGCTGGATGCAAGCTTCGATACTTTGCTTTCACTCCGAACGGCGTAGGGCTCGGGGCTTAAGATGCAGACATTTGGGTGCACTGAATTCTGGGACCCCCAGGCCTACGTTGAGGCCTTAGGGTTCTGGAATACAGGACCCTGCCTGATCCAAACCTCGCCTTAAGGACGAAATGAACCCTAAAAGGGTTTAAGGTTCATGTACCATATAGGGATTCATAGTATATGGGTATAGGGCCGCTACTCTTAAGGGTCATTTGGTCCTTCAGGCACGTCGGCCAGTTGCATGCCTGCCTCACCCACCTTAAACCTGAAACCCTGAACTACCCTGAGCCCATAAACTCCTACAGTAGAAGCCAGAAAGTTGGAACATCCTTATCCTCATGCCCTGAAGGGAAAGTATACGGGATCCTAGCACTAATCCTCCTAAAGCTATGTTCCAACTTGCTGGCTTCTATTCTAACCCCCTGAACCCTAAACCCTAAACCCTAAACCCCTAAACCCTAAACCCTAAGCCTAAAACCTGGCCCTAAACCTCCCAACGGCCTGAGGAGTCTTGGAACTACCGTCGCGCTTGGCACATAGGATCTGTCCTGTGCTTCGAAACCGGGTTCAGGCTTATTTCGGGTTCAGGGCTTTTGGGGTTTATAATGGGGCATATGAGGTTTCTGGTTTATGGGGATAAAGGTTTGAGGGAATTGGGGTAAGGTTTACACGCTTACAGCATCATGAATGTCATCATGCATTCGGGTATTGGAGGGCAGTCGGCTTTGCAGTAGGATTTAGGGTTAGTTTCACGATATTTCAAGGTTACTGTTTGAAACGATGATGATATTATCGAGCAGGGCAAAATTTGCATTCGATCGTTCATTAGATCTTGCCCAGAGGTACTCCGTTTCCAAATAAAGATGATTGCCATCAAACGGTATATTGCAGCCACAAGTAGCACCTGGAGGTTGGTGTAAGTTCGGGTCCTTTTCAGGGCCCAGAACATGTGTACCTAAACAGCGAAGCCTACAGCCTTAGAGCCTGAGGCAAGAAGCATTGACGAAGCATGGAAGCCTTCGCGGAAACTAAATAACCTTAAAGCATATTCATAAGCCCTACACCCCTAAACCCTGCACACACGAAACCCCTACAATGAAAAGGCGAATCCCAGGCGAACACGAACATGTGGACTACTATACTGTTGATCGATCATACACTAAAAACTGGAACATATTATATGTGATCTTACTAGAAATAATCATCAAAAACCAAAACCCCACTTCACCGGATTTGGAGACACCCTAAACCCTAACCCCTTAACCCTAAACCCTTGAACCCTTGAACCCTCAACCGTAAACTCTAAACCCTATAACCCTAAACCCTTAAACCCTCAACCGTAAAGCCTAAACCCAACTGGAAAGCCGGCCGAAAGTCGCAAGGAGAGATCCGCCCAGAGGAGGCGCTCCTTTCCCAGGCCCAAGCCCAGTCTTTGTCGTAGTTTAGGGTTTAGGGGTCTGGGGTTTAATTTGCTTTTGTTAAGCTCCTTTTCTCCAGTGCCCCGAAAGGTCTGATAGGCCACAGTCGGCCAGGACAGAGGTTTAGGTTTAGGGTTTAGGGTTTGGGGTTTAGGTTTAGGGTGGCTTAGGGTTATGGTTTAGTGTTGGGCAACATTTTACATGGTGAGCCATATGGGTACTTGAAACTATAAGGAATAGAAATTCACATGTTCCATGCTATTCCCAACCACTTCAGAGTTGTTTGTCAAGGCCTTCAGGCTGTGCTGAAGGGCTTAAAACTGGCATAGGTGTATGTTCATATTCTTCTGTGGGTGGAACAACAAGTGCTGGCTATTCTAAGCGCTTTGTAGAAGTTCAAGGTGGCCTTACAGCTTTGAGGGTGGCTGGAGGACACCGGCCGTGCGGTGACAGGTTGTATGGGGTCTGTACGCGATGCATAGGAAAGGAAGTTCATGAGAAACGGCCCTTGGATCATGAGAAAAAGCCCTTTGAAAATCTGGAAGTTGAGGATTCACATCCGATGTCCTGGCTTGCCAGGGTCCGTTTTGGTTCGTGTCT